>JAKSZP010004785.1:0-26815 GCA_022478985.1 Massospora cicadina
AGAAAATTGTTGGTCGATTTTCTTACTTTCCTTTCCAATTAAAATTACTACCTAAAAATCTAATTTTTTATTTCCCATTCTGACCGCATCCCAGATGGCTTTTCCCTGGTGGTCTGTCACCCTGCACTCCGGGTGGGCTTTGCCAAAACTTTTGGTCACCATGGCTCCCTCTATCGCCAATTAGGCCCATCAAGTCTGACACTTTTGGTCTTACAACCCCGCTCTTATGAATTTTTGACAACAATACATGGGGATCTTATGGCCCTATATACAACAACGGATAGAGAGAATTCATCTCCCTATCACCCCCAATGAGTTGGCCTCTCAAGCCAAGAATCTCGTCGATACTGTTCCAATAATCCCACCTCCTGCAGTTAGAACCACTGAGTTGGGAATGGGTTCAGTGTGGTTTGCCGTTGGGACACTCCTTACCCTGTTGTTACACCACCACTTCGTGGTATCACATTTCCCAGCTCCATATCAAGTCGTACAGTCAGCAATGCCTCTAGCATTCTGGCTTGCTTTTTGGGTGTTCACACATCCTGACTGGCAGGCTGGTCTAAACTTATTCTTCTGTTTCCATGACAATACCACGCTTTCCATACAAAAAGGATGGCCCAGTCCTGAACCCCGTCGCCATGTAATTGTACAAAATGAACAGGTAAACATATCTCGTCTCAACCCCCATAATAGACCTTTTGTCTGCCCATGCATCCTTGAACTCATCCCACCCCAACGATTATAAACTTCCAGAGGCTCTAGAAGGATATTAACCACTCAATATTTTATGTTAAACTATCTAACACCATGTGGCGGACACTCTATTGTTCATACAGAACAGGAGATCAAACTAGCCCTACCTTTCAACACAGCAGCTGCCCTCACTGTTTGGAGCCTATTGACTCCCATCTACACCGCTTTTTCACATGCTCAAGGGTCACCAAGTTCTGGCACAAGGTCCGCGCGCTCCTCCATGCCCTTTCATGGCCTGGCAAACCATGTTAAGATCTTTTTTAATATCTTACCTAGATGCCACTGTCCACTCTGAATCCTTGCCTATGCCATGGCACTATGAATAACCCGCATTCACTTCCTCCAGGAAGCTTTTTACTAACAAGTATGTACCCTACAGCACAATACTACCCACTTCCAGGTGCACTTTGAGATGCCTTGAAAGTCTCAACTATGTCGCCAACCCTTCTCTGCTCAGTCTCAACTGCAGCAAGGCTCTTGCAAACCAACGCCCCTCCCTTTCTCAATGTCTCCTCCATCCCTTTCCCTTGCATCCAGATCTCAGGAGCCAAGGTGTAATTAAATAAACATTGATGAATTCCCCATCAAGTTGGGGCCATCTAGCACTAAAAAACTGCCCATAAGATCCATATAACAAAAATAGGATAATGCTTTGAATGTTTAGTTAGAGGGCATGCTCCAGAAGGGATAGATATCCTAAAAAAATGATCAGCCATTGCTTTTAATATAGTCTTCACATGGAAAGTTGATGTAACCTTATGTCCTTGTGTGGACTATGGAAATATAAACAACATAACCATACATGACCTCTACCCTCTGCCAATGCAACAAACAATTAGTCAGGTAATTGCAAAGTACCCTGTTCTTTCTAAACTTTATATTTAATTGAGGCAAGCCAACTAGGGGATGGACAATACCAAAACTGAAACTCTAAAACCAAACTAACCAAAAAACATGAGCTGACCGCCATTATTGAGCAGCGAGAGACAAAAAGAAATGAGAGAATAACCTACCAGATGGCACAGTGGCGAGCCGCTTATCCCACCATGGTGGAGGAGGAGGGGGAATCAGGCGGATCATAATCAGGCTCAGCATTGTAGAGGCAGATCAATGCTGAGAGCAAGGGGGTTGGGTCATCTGTGGGATGAGGGTCAAGGTGAAGTGGTAAGTTATTGAGATCAACGATTTGGGCCTGGATCAAAGCCTCTATAGGTTTAGTAACATGGTGTTCAACCTGGATGCGGTGTTGGGAAGTTGTTCTAATTTCTCAATATGGTCTCTGATGATATGTGTGGATGAGAAGAAATCTTCCAGTTTGCAACATGTTTGACAGCGGTGGTGGCAGTTTCCTAGAGGCTTGTTTTTTCTCTTTTGCAATAAGAGGGAGATCGGGGGAACAAGGAGGGTGCAGACCTTTTTTAAATTCTATGACAGACTTTGCCACATTTCTGTGAAGACGGCTATTTTTGGGTGAGGCCACCGTGGCCTCAGCAAGCTTGTGGTTGTTTTGGAAAGGGGTAGCATTGGGTTTGGGACATATTGGTATGGTAGGGCTAGGGCATCAAAATCTGAATTAGATAAGGTTCTAGTTATAATTGAATGACCCAGTGGTGGGACAATTTCACTAATTTGGTCACTTCATCTAATAAATCCCAGGAATTTTGGTTGAATTGGTAATATGCAGGGATAGGTGTCTGTGGTTGAGTAAGTTTTGGGGTGGGAGATTTTTGGGTTAAACACAGATCCAAACCTGCTCCTGATTTTTTGACATGGGTGTAGATTGGCTGGCTTGGATTTAGCCAGCTTGGTTTTGGCTGGCTTAAATTTGGTTTGCTCAATTTTGTTGCTGATTCATTGAGCACTCAACCTTAGGGTGGGGCCAGCCAAAATCCCCACTCAAAGGCTGTTGGTTTGGCCTCATAAGTGGAATTGGCCATGTTTGCAGAGTTTAAATTGTATTGACATGGTTTTTTGTGTGGTCCAACTCATGGCAGAGGGGACAAATATGCGATCATTGTCAGTGTGAGCCCAAAAGAAATTGTTGGGTGCAGATGGGATATAGGCAAGCGGTGGGATGTGCTAGGCCATGTTCAGCTGGTGTGGGTAATGGTGGCCATTGCCTAGGTACCACGAGGCACTTGGCACCACTTGGGACTATAAATTGGAGGATGGGGTTTTCACCATTAGTGGACAGCCCTGGCATCAACTCTTCATAAAGTGTTTGATGGGGAAGGTGTGAGGGGAGATTTGCAAAGGTCACCATAAGTGTGGTATCACCTGGGAGACGTGTTTGGGTGGTGGTAATGGGTGTGTTTTTGTAAATTAAGGGCGTAGCTGCTGCAGCGGCCGCATCCTCTTTGGTGGGAAAGCCTATGTCAAAATAGCCCTTATAAGGGCAGAAGTCTATAAATCCGCTGCTGGTGCAAATGTGGCAGTTGCCAGATCAATTATCACTTTGCCAGCATATGGGAAGAGACATCCATACTCAGCTCAGAGGCAAAAGCAGATAGTGGATTTAAGTATGGCTAAGGGATGGGGCGGGTTAGGTGGAATCATGTAAGGTGGAGTGCTAAGTCCCTTGGAGGGACATGGCGACTGGATGTATTTGGTGGACTGGATGGGGAAGTACACATGCGTTTGCCTGCTGGCTGGTAAACACTAGTGAATGGAGCACCACTGCCCCACACTGGGGCAGCAGGTGGTGGATCTGAGGATATAAATTGGGTAATTGATGTGGTAGGGCGGTGGTGGAAAATTAACTGTTTTTTTGTCAGAATTTGCTCAAATGTGATGTCATGCGGAAAGAAAGCAAAGCCCATGTCTTTTCTAAACTCAACCTTGTAAAAGCTGTCAAGATTCTGATATGACTGGATGATAAGCTTTAAGTAATTATGGCGGAATAGGTGAGATTAGCTGATCTGAGTAGTTTAGTAATTTTGATGAGATTGACTTGACATAAGGTGATAGGGCAATAATGAGCCTGAACAAATATTTAGTGAATCGCCTTCAAATCAGGCAATAAGGTGAGGTTGATGTATGACAATAAATTGGTAGATCGCCACAAGCTAAGGCGATCAGGAATTAATAAATAGTAAACTCTACTGGAACTAATGAGAATATGGCAGAAACAAGTATTCTAAGCAGAAGGGTTAGCATTGATTGAAGTTACTGATATATAAGTAAGATGAGAAGATTGAAAGAGGAGGATTGATAGTAGGGAAGAAAGTGTGGAGCAGTGAGCGTCAGCTTTATATTTGAATATATTTTTAAACAAGAAAGCGTCATTGGGGAAATTGCTCTCTTTGTCATATTTATTAAAAAGTGTGTTCTGAGGGCTGAAAATCTCCTTATTGTCCATCCTATTGCTCATTGGGCTTGACCCTGCGCAAAAATACTTTGGCTTACCTTCTAAATGTTGCCAAAGTTATAACAGTGATGCTCAATAAAGGGAACCCATTGAACAAAACCACAAAAAACCAAAATTCTCCAATTTGCGGCCATGGCATATCAGGCCTGCATTAAAAGAGAATTGTCCCAACAGCTGCGCTTGCCAATACCGTTGGACCTAAACATGTTGTTGACGTCATGCTCAAACAACAAGAGAAGCTTCTTCAGGAGTGCGATGATGTAATAAATTAGCCTGAAAGTGCAGCTAGTCAGTTGAGAATAGTTGGAAAACAGAACAGGCAACTTGCCAATCTCCTGGATGATGATACTGAGCATCTACGCTGCACTGAGCGGATGTTAACTTCTATTTTTTACCTACCTCATCCCCATTGAGAAGTGGAAGAACAAGGGATCGCTTGGGAAGGATCATTTTACAATGAATATAAGACTGGATACCCCGCTGAAGAGCTTTTCTCCAAACACTCACACAGCGTTAAATTCTTGGCTTATGATGGCAGCTCAGAGGATGATTATGTTCAGACCCAACAAAATCCCCATGTGATGGCAGTCTTTCCCACTGAAGAGCCCTACGCTACCCCTAGAGCAAATCCGCAGGACACTCCTAAGGCTTAAAGTTATGGATGTGGGGAGGAGGTCTTCATAGACAAGTTATTGCCATTTGACCACAATGGAAATTTCCATGGGTTCTTCAAACGTTTTAAATTTGTGGTGGAAGGGGCCTCCAATGAGCAAAAGGCTAAATTGCTGACATCCGCCTTGGATGTTATAAGTGTTGACCAAGTTACCTGCTATCTTCCAAACAGTTCCATTTCATATCAGGAGGTGAAAAATTGTGCTGCAGTTTTTTGGAGACCTGCAATGATGTCTCAGTGGAAGGCTGAGTTCTTAACCATTGGGTTCCAGCATAATGAGATCCTCAATTCGTTTTTTGACCATTTTACAGTGGAAGCCCACTTTTAATTTGGGTATGGACTTTATCCAACTCCAACGTGTGTATTTCAATGACTTCAGTGGTGAAGCCATACCATGAGCTTTACAACCTCATGACTCCAATTTTGGAGGAGGACGTACCCTTTCTCAAGGCTGTTCAGTTTTTGAGCCAACTATCTGCTACCTTCCTCCACCCAATATAGAGTGAAAATATACCGCCATTGTTTCTGGACCTTCTTATCTGAAGAAATTCTCCCATCCTGTTCAGATTCTGCCTAGTAACCCCCACCCTTATTATCATGCGCCTCGCCCTCAGCCAAGTTACCCCCAGCAATTCAACTTCCACCCCAGACCTGCTTATAATCGTCAGCAGCCCAACTACTGACCTGGGCCTAATTACGCCAAGCACCCACAATCAAATTATTGGTCTGGCCCATCATATGAAAACCAAGGATGTGGACCCCACGGTGTATATTGTTTTGAATGTGGCCACCCCCAGGAATCTTACACAAAGTTACCCCAATCGTTAGGTCCATTACGTACAACAGGACCAGTACTACCAGAAAAAAGTCAGAGCGGAGTAGAGAGGCGATTTTCTACCCCTGCCATCCTAAACCCAAACGTCCTACCTGAGCCTTTTGAAGTACATTCGACTAAGTCCCCAGTATGATGAAGCATTCCTATATCAGCAGCCAGTTGGAGGAGTGAATGTACTGACATGAGCACAAGCCAAGGACATGTCTGAAGAAGGACTCTAAGAGAAACCAAAGACTTATGCCTGTCAAATGTTTGAACAAAATTTTCCAGACAAGCTGGAACTATTTGCAGAAGTGCCTTCCCTGAGAGGAGTAAAGGTCGCCCTCCCAGTGGATGATATTGCTAAAGAGTACCCTAAAGTTGGTGAAGAGGCAATGAGTTACCTTGGGAAAAGAGATCCTTTTAATGTCCACGTATTTAGTAGTCAAAAATTTTCTTATTATGAATGTACATACTGTGACATTTTTGTAGCAAACAAACATGTCTTCGCTATAATAGATACGGGCGCCCCATTTAACATTGTTTCACTAAGTTGGTGAAGAATTTGATTATAAACCTGATGTAGAACATCATATGGTGTATGGGACCGCTGGGGAAGAAAGCACGGTCTCTGAGGGAGAGTATAGCGTGCTACCTTTGCGGTTTGGTTCCATTGTCATTATAGCTCCAGCATTAGTGCTACCAAACAGTAACTACGGCGTGTTAATTAAAAAATGCTCTCGTGTAATACTTTGGTGCTGTTGTTGAAATGATGTAGGAGACAAGCTAAATTTTGTGGCAGCGGATCCCAATATATTGCCTCTATCAGAGTGCCAATGGACTCTGTGCACAGGGGATGTGTCAATCTTGCCTAGAGTAATGGGGTGATTCCTGTGTGCTAACATCAATTAAAAAAGAGGACCTGGGCCCTCCCCCAGCAGATATTTGAATATAAAGGGCTGCCTCTCAGAGCTGCTGGGTCCATATCCATCCCCTCCGGACACCAAGTCATAGTAAACACTGAGTTAGATGTGGAAGTACAAGTCAGTCTCTATGAGGAGATCATTGGACCCTATCAGCAATTGCGGTCTGAGCCTCATGTGGCTCCAAGCATTGTAATACCAGGACATGAAGAAATCAAGGTTTTACTAGCAACTCTACAAAAAGAACCACTACAGATCCGCTGACATCAAATTGTGACATATTTTCACTTGACCCCTGTTATGGAGGCCTTCAGGTTTACAATTTCAGTTCACTGGATGAATTTGGTCTAACCATCAAACCACAGCCCAGAATAATGACTGTGGTACCGTGCAATAAATTAGTGGGGTTCTCAGAAATAAAGAAAAATTGTGTGATAGTTTTATTTTAAAGTATATGGGATTTTTGCTTTCAACGATCATGATTTAGGATGCGCTTGGGGGTGGTCCATCTGTTAGACACTGGATATCATCCTCCAATCAGGTCATGGCCAATATGCTGATCAAGGGAAGCTTAGGAAGTAGTGACAGAGGAGGTCAAAAAGCTACTGGAGCAAGGGATTCTTGAACCGTTGAAGAGTCTGTGGGCTTTACTCATCCTAATTGTAAAAAATAAGGATGGCACCAACTGGGTGGTAATAGATTACCAGAAGCTCAACTGTATCACCAAGGAGGACATATCCCTTTCTGTGGATCAGTGATGCTTTGTATTGGTTAGGTGGAGCTTTTTACTTCTTGGCGATGGATTTGATATCAGGCTACTGGAAAAATCAAGTTGCCTTTGGCAGAACAGGAGAAGTGCGCCATTATCATGTACAAAGGTCTTTTCCAATTGACTCATATGCCACAAGGGCTGTGTAACGCCCCAGTCACTTTCCAAAAACCATGGATAACATCCTTGGTGAATTAAAGATGTTGTGCGTTCTTGTGTACCTTGGCAATGTCAGAGTTTTTTGCATAAGTTTTCTGAACACCTTACCCATATGTAGGATGTATTTCTGCTGGCTTACTGAGGCAACATAAAGATTTAGCCATGCAAATGCCACTTTTTAAGGATAAACTGGAGTACCTTAGATTTGTGGTAGACGTACATGGGCTTAAAATTTAGCCAGACAGGGTGGAGGCTATCCAAAAAATGACTCAGCCAGGCAGTAAATGTAACATACAGGTAATTTTGAGGATGGTGGGTTACTAACAGCTCTTAATCCCTAACTTCAGCTGCATTGGGGGCCCATTCTTTGAGTTTTTAAAAAAAGTGCCATGTTTGAATGAACGGAATACCGGCAACTCTCCTTTGATAAGCTTCAGATGGCATGAATTAATGCAGTGGTGCTACACTACCCAGATTTTGATAGTGAATTTATCGCATAAATGGATTCATCCCTTTCTGCCATTGAGAATTTCTGTCTCAAAAAGATGATGAGGGGGAGGAGCATCCAGTTGCATACTGCAGTTTTAGCTTGAACTGCCATGAACACAATTACACCATGACTGAGTGGGAGTACTTAGCAATGACCTATGATAAAAACATTTCAGGGTATAACTGCATGACGTAAAGTTTAAAGTTTTAACAGAACATAAGTCATTACACTGGTTGCAGAATCTCAGAGAGCATGAGGGGTGTCTATCCCAATGGGCTCTTAAGCTGCAGGATTACAATTTTTTCCTCAACTGACCTGAAGCAAAACACCAAAACGCAGATTGTTTATCAAGTTGTCAACCATTGCCATTATGGTGGATCTCAGCGACATAATGTATGACAAAATCTCAGAAGGAAATACTGTTATGAACCGCCCCAAGTCATCAAGGTATCTGATGGAATAAGGGCCAATACGTTCCAGAAGAACGGTGAATTGTACAAGCGAATAGGAGACACTACCGTGAATATTCAAGGCCTTCCGCCTGACCAGATATTATTATGAGCGCATATTGAGAAGTTGGACACGCTGGAGTATGTAAGACCCTATAAATATTGCAACCTCAGTACTATTGGGAGTGCATGAACTTTAATGTGCTTGACACCATTTCCTGCTGCCACCAGTGCCAAGTAGAAAAAGTTTCTCCATAAGATCTCATACCAGTTAGTGAAACCACATTTTGCTTGGCATATGGCTTCCCTTGATGTCATTGGCCCTCTGCCAACAGGAGCTAACTGGTCCAAATACATTCTGGTGGCAATTGACTACTTGACCAGGTGGGTAGAAGCATGGGTGATCAAGGATCTGGGGCGTCACAGTGGCCAAGTTCATCATGAAATGCATTTTTCAGTGACATGGCTGCCCTCAGTTCATCCTTACCAAATAATGAAACTAACTTCACTTCTCACATCCTTCCCAAGCTAAATGAGCTATTAGCCATCCGTGGGGTTTTGATGAGCCTGTATCACCCAGGATCTAATGAGATGGTTGAGTGAGTTAATGGAACTTGGTGTACATACTCTGCAAATTAGTAGCAGATAGACCATCATATTGGAGTTCCCACCTTTTCACCGCCATCTTTGCTTAAGATATTAGCTACCATTCTGCCATGGGGAATAGTCCCTTCCAGTTACTACATGAACGACACCCAGCTTTTCTGGCACTGCTATATGCCTGCATTGAAAATATTGGCAGAATGGACCTGCACTGCTACTTGATCAATCTAACAAATATGCTGATTAAGCTGCAAACCAAAGCATACTTGTTCAGTTTAGCCAAAAAGATAAAGAATCAGGCTGCCAATCAGGTATGGCATAGCATGCTAGCTCAGTTCAAAGATGGGGACATGGTTCTATTCCATGACTAACATGAGTTTGGCCAGAAGAAAAAATTTTCCTGCATATGGATTGGTCCATTTGTAAAAATTGAGAAAACAGGTGTTGATGCTTATACTATCAAGGACCCTACGTTTGGTCAGATCATTAACTGAGTCATGCAAAGTTTCTTTGGGCATATAAATAATAGGAAACTTTTTGTCCAGTCAAGGTGGGGGGTAATGTTGAGATTCTGATATGACTGGATGATAAGCTCTAAGTAATTACAGCAGAATGAGTGAGAATAGCCAAGCTTAGTAGTATGATAGTATAATTGAGATTGCCTTGACATGAGGTGATAAGGTGATATCAAGCCTGAACAAATATTTAGTAAATTGCCTCCAAATTAAGTAATAAGGCAAGGTTGACATATGACAAAAAATTGGTAGATCACCTTGAACTAAGGCAATCATAAATTTAATAAATAGTAGACTATGCAAGAACTAATGAGAATATGGCAGAAACAAGTATTCTAAGCAGAAGGGTCAGTATTGATTGCTGTCACTAATATATAAGTAAGATGAGAAGATTGAAAGAGGAGGATTGATAGTAGGGAAGAAAGTGCGGACCAGTGAGCGTCCGCTGTAAATATCAAGAGTTTAAATAAATAAGTGTTGTTGTGCAAATGCTTCTATATATTATAAAAAAATGATTGAGTTGGGTCAACCTTGGGACAAATATACCACACTAAGATTTTTCTAGCAAGTACAGGTTTTGAACTCAAAACCTGCAGTAAGGTGGAAGCAGTTTTACCTGCCAGGCTAACCACCCTTACTCCTATTTTTTATATTTATTTAAAGTGTTTTCTGAGGGCTGACAATCTCCATATCATCCTTCCTATTGCTCAATGGGCTTGACCTTACACAAAAAATCTTCAGAATATCTTCTAAATGTTGACAATGTTATAACATATGCAAATTAATCAAATTTGTTTAACAGAAGGCCAGGAATGGCTCATGGTAATCCATACAAAAAGGGTATATTCCAGTTCAAAGCAATGCCCTTTGGTCTCAAAATTTTAACTGCAAATTTCCAAATATATTTAATGACGTTCAGTGTGATTTTACTTACCTGCGCTGTTCCCTAAAATGATGACATCCTAATACATTCACTTAATCATGAGCAGCATGCAAAAAAATCTTGAAGATGTGCTGTCTGCCATTCAAAAAGAAAATATGTATGTGAAGCTCTCAATATGTGTGTAACTTAAAGGATGAAGTCACTTTACTGGGTAATCTGGTTCTGAAAGACGGTATGCAATACTTCATTGTAAATTTAGAAATTCATTTCTTGATTTCCACCCCCCATAATGTGAAACAACTTCACATCTTCTTGGGTACTGTGATTTTTTAAAAGAGTTTACCCACGCTATCACATATAGCGGCACCCTTCCATCCCCTGACAGGTAAAACATATCATTAAAGTGGATAGTATCCTTCAAATAAGCCTTTAATGCCATTAAGGATGTAGTTCCCCCTCATTATTAAGAATGCCAACACACCTAAGCCCTTTATTGTGGCATATAAATCATCTTCAACAGCCGTAAGGTTTAGTTACTTCAGGACCATGATAGTTTAGATTACCCTGCGATTACTTATCTTGAAAGTTCACCTCCTCTGAACAATCATGGCCATTCTATGACAATCTGCTAGCTATAATGGCATGGGAGCTCACACATTGACTTAAGCTTCCTATGAAGTGCAACACAAAATTGAGTCATTATGGACCATAAATCCCTCATGTACCTTAGGAGGCTGCAAAAATTAGCCCATCGTCAGTCCCAGACATATCACAATCTTTGTAGTTAAAAAGTTAACTACAATTTTGTTTAGGATACCCCAAATGTCCTTCCCAGTGTGTTGAGTTACAACCCCTCCTTAAACTTAACCAATGAGGAGTCTCAAGAATTTACCAAGATATACCATATTCACAGTTATTAGCTATTTCCCTCCTCACAGTCTTTGTTACAACTGGGCTCCCGATGTACTAATGGTTCCCATATTTTGTCTGTCCAAACATCTAGCTTAGATTGCCATGGTTAGAAAATGACATCATAATTGGTACAAATGTAAAAGACAAAGCAGCATTTTGGGTGGCCAAGAAGGTGAAGTTGGAAGGCCTCCCAGACCTCAAGCATACCATAGATCAACGCTGGGTCAAGGTGAAGTATGCCCAGGTTGTCCCAAGGGTGTAAAAGAAGTTCATCCCTGTTTAACAGCAGGTGCATTAAAATGAACTAGCTTTGCAGTGAATGAAAACATTTTTCTTTGGTTTTTTGGTGAAGGGGGACTCAAAACCCATTTGGTTTTTGAAATTTTCAGCACAGGTCAGACTCTCCTACAATCAGTTATCTGAGTTTGGTCAATTACCCAGTATAGTGTATTGCCAGATGGAAGCATTCACCTAATGGTGTCCCTCATCTTAGACCCACTTCCTTAAATTAATCGTTTCTTCTAAAATCCCTTAAATATCTTATGTCAAGACCAATCTCTCCCATTGGTCAACTTCCCTTACAATAAACCTCTAATTTAGTATACCGTTTTATATTTATGTTAACTTGGACGTTCTTGTGTGTGGACCTCTTTGAGGAGGTCTCGTGCAACGTTAACTATTTAATTTTAATAATGCTAAATCTATCCACCTGTGCACCATTATGCCGCCCAGTTTCCCTCCAACCTAGGACGCCTATACCTTACCACCCTGTGCACCGTGTTGCTCTCTTTTAGTTTCTACCTCTAAAGATAACCCTGTTCTACCTGGGTTATTCTAGTTCACGCACCCTCTGCTGGACTCTAATAACCTTTGTATTGAAGACTAGTTCTCTGGCGTTAGCCCTGTGCACTATGCACTAACACGCTGGGAACAGGAGAGTTATAGACACTCTCCTTACATAAGTGGGATGGAGTTATTTAATCAACTATCAACCTCACCTCACAAAAGAACCTACTATACCCTGAAGGATGGGATTATTCTATTTAAAAAAATTTTAGGTATCTCCCCTGTTTTGAAACAAAGTCATTAGAGAACATATGCTCCTCCAGCATTGGGTCATCTGGTAATCAAAAGTGTATTAATTTTTTATAAAAAGGTCATTTAGTTGACCTGGTGTATAAGTATATGCCCTCCATGATACTTAATTGTGATAATTGTGCCTGTGCAAAATCAGACAGGTTGGGAAATCTTAATCTGCTATATCCATTACAACAGGCGGAAGGATCTCAGCACTCTACATCTGTTGACTTCATTGTGTACTTCCTCCTTACAATAGGTATGATGCAGTAAAATTATGGTAAATCAGCTCGCCAACTTTTCATTGTCCTCTCTTGTCATTCAGCTATTTTTTCAGAAGAGACTGTTAGGTTTTTTGTTATCCATGTCTTTGCCATGTCTTTGCCATGTTTGGCCTATCATTCTAGGTTGTGAGTGAATGGGTCCCCAATTCACAGTCCAGTTCTAAAGTGCTTTGCTATCCATTATAAAGATCAAGGCATGTTCTTCTACCACTTATTGTCCACAATTTAATGGGAATATGGAAATAGTCAACCAGATCTTAAAGCAGTCTCTTCACTGCTATGCCTCCACTACTCAGGACTCTTGGGCTGTGGGTCTCCCCTTGGCACAGTTCACTTATAACAATGCAACTAACTCTTTTGCTGGCTTCTCCCCATATGAAGCTACTTTAGGGCTTAATTCATCTTTTCAAATTTTCCCTCGCCTTCACTCAGAGGGGTCTATAGCTTAAGAACAACTGCTGAAAATCCAGAATTCCTAGACCCTGGTCCACAAACATTCACCAAAGGCGATCAATGACTACAAGAAGTTTGTAGATCGCATTGGCATCCTGCCCATGAGCTTAAGAAAGGCTCCTTGGTCATGTTGGATACACCCCACTAGTAAATGAAAGTCCCTTTTAAGACTTATGCAGCGTACACTTGGTCCCCATTTGGTGGAAAAAGATCTTGTAATGTTAATTTACATCCGACAATAACTTCTTATTAAATATGGCACAACGTTTTTCTTGCATCCCATTTTTCCCCTTTTAAGAGTGACAAGCCTTCCACTCCTGAGCTGTTACTAGTGAAGGACTTCCAGGAGGCTGAGGTTGAAGCAATCCTGAATTCTAGTAAATTCTGCTGCATATTTCAGTATCTGGTGGCCCAGAAGGGTTTCTCCTCATATGTGAATATCTGGGTAAGTTCCAAGGATTGCACCAATTTAAAGGAGCTGGTGGAAGCAATTCACAAATACCACCCCGCAGCCCCTGCCTCCTAGAAAGTCACAGCTGTCCTGCCTATTAAGTTACCCAAAGTGCGCAATGATTACATTTTTGCACAAGTTCCTGGCAGAGGAGCACCTTTTGTTCAAAGAGGAAAGGATAATGTAAGTCCCGTGGATCAGCCCATATGTCTAGACAGGAAGGAGTAACCCTATAGAACCTAGAAGAGCCTAAAAAGGCTGCTGTACTCCTCATCAACAAGGGCAACCCAGAATATATAGTGGATGAGCGATAGGTCACAGCTTATACACTTAGGATTTCCTCATTCTAGTCCTCCCCACTTCCAAGGAGTTGCTAAAGAGAAATAAGTGGTTGTTCAAGGAGGTTGTGGAAGCCATAAGACAGCGTCAGCCTTCAAAGTAACTTCTCAAACATAAAATCCATCAAAAATGGGGATCATCACTCCAAGTGTGTGTAAAACAATTTAATGTAAATGAGTTATTGGGTCAAATCCAAGTACAGTATACACATACAAGGCTTTCAATTCATATGACAGTGTGGCAATCCTATCCCCACCAAGTTTAGGCGTTATGAACCTATTTAGGGTTAACTGTTACTTTTGTTACCATCCTTGTCTGTAAGCGTGCCTTGTAAGTTTTGCAAAACTGATAAACACCATATTTCAATCCATGGTTGAAAAGTAAAATTCTTAATTGCAAATTTTGATCAGTAATTAAACAAGGTTGAAGTAGTATGACCCTAACTCAGATAGCATTATTGAAATTACATGATGTTTCAATACATTAGGTTCCTGCTATGTCTGAGCTTGTTTGGCCATAATGCCCACCTACTTTATTCCCCTATCAGTTTAATAGACAGCAGCCCTCAACAGGTTATGCTGTCAGTCTATTCTTTTATTTTCCCATATTTAGATAAAACCTTGATTTTCTAATTTTTTGACTCTAAGAAGTCTGAGGTTACTATTGTCTTCCATGTTTCCTGGTCTTGTAACAATTGGAAAACTCCCAGTTTCTGATCATCATCTTGCCTTTGGTCTGACGCTGATCTACAACGTCAAAAAAATGTCTAATGCAAGGTTAGACTCTCAAGGTAAGTGTTAGTGTCTCATAAAACTAGCCAATTAAGCCTCTGAATTAGGAAAATTTATAACAAAAAAGACAAAATAGTTTAGCAATGTAGCAAACCACAAAATTAACCTCATTTTATTTTTTACTCTTAAAAAATGCCACTCTTGAGCAGATCCTGATAATTAGGCACCACAATTGCACCAAGTAAAAGACAGGATAACTGAGGGAGAACAGATATCAAAAACCCCAAGTTTTTATTCACATGACAAAAACTTGATGTTTCATGGCCTGCCATAAGACAAGGTAAGGTTGGCTTAGAGCCACAGGAGTAAACCAGCTCATGGTGAAAAAAATCAGAGAAAGAGTTCAGAACTTTGTTTAGAATTGTGCTGGATTAACCTTTAAGGTTGCCCTTCCAGCAAGCCCCTCCCAAACCATTTTTTAAGCTCTTTTTAGCCTAAAGAATGGCTCAGGTGAGGCACAGACCAGCACCTGTTAGATTTTGATAGTTGAATCAAAATAAACCCTTTGAGAAAACCATCAATGCTAATAGATTGCTCCCATTGATGGATCCTTTGATCCTTTCAAAGTTATCCACATAACTAGATTCATCCCAAAACTGCCTCAATTGTACTTAAATTGTCCAAATTATTGTAGCTAATAATGGCTATGATATAATTATATTAAGGCCAATTATGGGATCCATATGGGTGAACCAAGTGAATTTATGGCATAAAATTAATTGTATCTTTGAACTTAATGCAAAAATGATTAATGAGTTCTATTTTTAATGTGTGTAAATCATTGTAATTGGCACAATAGTACTTGCACATAGATGGCCCAAATAGGGAGTACCTAGTACTATTGAGAGGCCTGCTGACGTCCCAATTAGGGATGCATCACTATTTGAACTCTATATGTTTTTTTCTCTATATTTATTGTATTTTGTCAGCTGTATGATGAAACGTAATTGGGCTGATTGAGAGGCGAATTTACACCACTGAGGTGCTAATATTAAGCCTAATAATTTTTCCAATTACAAGAGTAGTAGTGCCTCAAATTGGGCTAAAATGATTTTAATTTAGTTAATTCAAGGGCTGAATTAACTTGGGGATATTTTAATAACCACTGTCATAATTCATAGTAGATTGGCACAGTTTGAACTCATTTAGTAGATGAGTATGGCAAGAAGATGCCCTAGAGGTATAAAATAATGGCACCTGGCCCAAAAATAATCTATCAACTTTTCACCTAATTAAATTTCCTTTTATATTGTCTTATATAAATTCAATTTTCATACTAAGAAGTGCAGACAAGCATTCAGGGAATCTTGTCTGTCATGGTCAAAAAATGAAATCATCCTTGGGACCAATGTGAGAGACAAAGCTGCATGCAGGGAGGTCAAGAAGTTGAATCTAGCAGGCCTCCCTGACCTCAAGCAAACCATAGATTAACGCTGAGTGAAGGCAAAATATGCTCAAGCTGGTTCTATGGATGCAAGCAAAGTTCAGCCCTGTAGAGAGAAGGAGCATTAAAAATAAACTAGCTTTGTAATAAATAAAAACGGTTTTCTTCAATTTCTAGGAGAATGGGGTCATGAAACCTGTTCAGTTTTTGAAATTTCCAGCTCTGGTCAGCCGCTCCTATGATCAATTACCCAAGTTTGGTCAATTACCAGGTACCATGTATTGCCCAATGGAAGTGTGCACCTATTGGTACACCTCAGCTTAGACCCACTTCCTCCAATTGATCGTTTCTTCAAATTCCCTTAAATTTCTCATGTTGAGATTAATCTCTCCAGTTGGTCAACTTCTCCCTTACAATAAAACCCCCATTTAGTACACTGTTTTATATTTATGTTATCCTGGATGGTCCTGTGCATGGACCTCTTTGAGGAGGTCTCATGAAACATTAACCATTTAATTTTAACAATGCTAAATCTATCCATCTGTGCACTGTTGGGCCACCCAGGTTCCCTCCATCCTAGGGCACCTAACCCTTATCATTCTGAGCACTGCATTGCTCCTTTTTGGTTCCTATCTCTAATAATAACACAATTCTATCTGAGTTATTTTTACTTAAGCACCCTCTGCTGGGCTTTAGTAACTTTTTTACTAATGACTAGTTCCCCAGCATTAACTCTGTGCACCATGCACTACCACACTGGGAACAGGAGAGTTAGACACTCTCCTTACATTGTCATAATTACCTGTGTCTGGAGAGTTCCCAATTAGAGAGGGAAAATTTACCCAAAAGAAGACCAGAAGAGTCATTTATTGTTGTTTAGCTTTGTGAGCTTCAGAACAGTTAGGAAATACTGTAAGACACAGCATAATTGAGGATTTATTGGTTAAAACTCTTCCTGACTATTGAAGTAGGAATACATTAAAAAGTAAGCTAGTCCTCAAAATTCTCACAGCACCCAAACTTGATTAAACCACAAAATCTTTTTTTAAACAATTTGACTTAGGATTTGGAAAATCTGAACCTGAGTCAAAATGTAATGATTGAGAAAATCTCAGTTGTTACAGGTCTTTGGAATGATTGGGCCATAGAGTGCTTATTACTATGCTTTTACCTTAGCTCTTGAATGTGGGTATTATTATGGGAATTAACTTTGCTTGTCCCAATTTTTCTTGCCATAGAGCACAGCAATATTATCTTGTTGTTTAATGTGGTTTTAGCCCCAATTGCCAATCTCTGAAGATTTTTTTGCTAGGTTTTACAGTTTGCTGCAGCAGATTATTTGACAATACATCCATTTCCTTTAAGGCCTACCATATCTGGATCCTCTGTTGTGCCTGCCACCACTATTTAGCTCATCCTAGGAGTGATTATTACAATTGTTGCTAATTGCCAATCTCCAATTATTATAATTCCCTATAACTAAGCTACTTTAGTCAGCTGTACCCATGGTATTCTGGTTATCACTTTAGGTTTCAACTCATCCAGACTGACAGGCCATTTTTAGTTTTACCAGTGGTTTCCATGACAGTTGGTCTCATGGTCCTCCTACCTCAAATAAACAAACTATTAGATACTTTTATTTATTGAATATTATTGTCTACCAATATCTATAAGATTCATATATTATTAATCCATTTCAATATAAACAAGCTGCAAATAAAAATAATAGAGGTGATATAAAAACTATATTAGAATATCTTTGCGTTAACGCTCTAATTTAATTTGATGCACCGAATAAAAAATAACTTCCTTGTAATCTAAAAGCTATTGGTATACTATGTTAAACAACTTTTACAGGCATGACTAGCTTATATATCATTTTTGAATACAACTAAGGTATTTTTGAAGAATTTGAGCGATGCGAAAGTTATATTAATTTCATTGGTAATTTTTCATTGAACAAGAAAACTAATAATGCACCAAATCATAGAATTTCTTCTTAAATAAAATTTGATACGAGCGGCTAGAAATTGAAAATCAGTTGCAGATATAATGGTGTATTTGGGATAAGGGACCCTTATCGACAATTGAGTTATAATAGCAATTACACAAATATAATATGCAATCTGAGATGGAACGTTAAATTTATAATTCAAATTCCCTTATCTTTTGCGGTGGGTTTTAAGGTGAGGATTAGTGGAAGATAAACAAGTATGAGAAGTACATCATGAGGTGCAATGGGTGCTATAGTATAGAATAGATTCTTATTCAAATTTGTTTTAAATCAAAACAAAGTTTGTGGACCAACTTAAGGTGCAAATAGAAATTATGCAGCAGATTTCGTGGTAACTGGTATGGCTTAGCAAGTGTTCCTGAATCTTACTTTGTGGAGCAGCTGTTTTTATAAACAGGGTTGAATATTTATTGAAAGATAACACTGAGCATCGTTTTTACTAAAGATTTAAAATGAGTTTCTTTAATCTTAGGTAAGTGCAAGTATCAAACAAATTGTAAACCTTTTTGCCTTATTCATTTTCTATTTTTACTCTAACAATCCTTACCAAAGGTTTTCTTCAAAGAACAAGCTTAAAAAGTCTATTCCTGGGTGTACTTCTGCTTCGCCATTGGGGCCGCCCACCACAAATCTCTCTCCATCTTTGGACACTTCTGTCTCATCGCTTTTAGAGGGAACTCCTCTATATCTTCACCCTACATACTTAAGATCATCCGTTGTGAAGGGCTCTTTCCGAAAGATTGTTTCTCTTCCCCCTTATATAGATTTAGAAGAATGGGTAGCATCAAATCTCTTTGATTTTTTTCACCATTTACTTCTTTTGTTTGACACTATAGCAGATTTTTGTACGCTTAAAAGTTGTCCTACCATGTCGGCAAGTCCCGGGTATGAGTTCTTACTCTGAGTTATATTTATTTTGATAGAGTAGAATATTTTTGGATTGATCCTTCCTCGAAAAAGAGTCAGAAGCTTCCCGCGCCACAATATACCGACTATGTTATGACGCGTATTCAAAAGATGCTGGACGACGAAAAATTATTTCCTATAAAACAAGGTAAGTATAGTTGTTGTAAAGCCATCTTTTTTGTCGTTAAAAATATGCCCATTTGACTAATATTTTCTAACATATGACTTATCTGATCTTAGGGGTTAAGTTTCCGCCAAATTTCACGCCCATAGTCAAGGAATTATTCTTACTAATCTTCCAAGTATATACCCACATATACTATCACCATTTCGATAGTATATTGCATTTAAGGCTTGAATCCCACCTTAATTCACAGTTTGGGCACTTTATCATGTTTGTCATTCATTTCAACCTTCTTGAGAAGAAGGATATTGTACCTCTTGCACAACTAATTTCTGAACTTGAGTGCAGATTCTGATACTTTTCACATTAACATTGCCGCTGAAAAATGTTAATAATTTTGTTGTAAGCACAAGATTGATCGTAAAATATTAAGCTTCAAAGAGCTTATGCTCATATTTACTTGAAAATTTAGGGGTTTTTAAATTTATGTATCTTTTAATTATTAGTCTGAACCTTTCGAAAGTGAACTGCCGCTTACATTGTCACTACCCCATTAAATCAGATGTCAGAAATTTCATTGTTTATATTCGTCTTTTTCGTTTTTACTTATTTTAGCATATGGACCAGATGAATTATTTTAAATTTACCTCCCTAGTCTCACATATATTTCTTTTGGTATATTAATTGTTTGATCGAACAAGATTTTTATCTCAAAACAACTCAAATTTTTGGTGCGTCTTTGGTTGAAATAAGGGTATAAAATCTGCTAGAGGTTTAATTTTTAAACTAAAACGCTCTGGAATTTTATAGATTAAGATTTTGTTTTCAAGTCAATTAGCTTTATATACAATTTTAGCACATGACTTCAAGTTTGGCAAGATTATGTTAATCAATGGCAAAGAGGTTATTTTGTTAATATAGCACCGACTTATATTAGTGATAAGTACCAATTAAAGTGGTAGGGTGCTGCTGTTATACGCTGAGCTCTGTATTCTGTTACAAAGCTTGGCTAAAAGATACTACATGTAGGTTTGAAAACTGAAATAATCATAGAGTTGATATTTGTTGAAGATGCGTGGCGGCTCCCCCTTTTGGGTTGGGCACCGCTAGTGCTAAAAAAAGTTGATATTTGTTGAAAGATTGTATCACATAGAATAAGAGTATGTTTTTTCTAGCATTATCTGATAATTAAGCCATTACATCTAATTAGCTTTGAGTTGCTTTAGAATG
The DNA here is from genome assembly GCA_022478985.1 of Massospora cicadina. NCBI lineage: Eukaryota > Fungi > Entomophthoromycota > Entomophthoromycetes > Entomophthorales > Entomophthoraceae > Massospora > Massospora cicadina. The sequence goes on from JAKSZP010004785.1 coordinate 20,364, forward strand.
TAATTATTAATCAAGCTCTTTATCGTTTAATTTTAGATAAACAAAAATGATGTGTTTTTATAAGCCGAGATTAGCAAATCAAAGATAAGGTGTATCTATACTTTTATCTGAAACTAAGGTCTACTTACAGTCTCACTTACTAACTATATTAACTTATGTAAATTATACTAATACTAGAGTTCACTTGCGGCTTCGCAGCTTAGGAAAATTTATTATTATATTATCTAACAAAAATTTATTTTTATGGGTGTTTAAGTATTTATAGACTACGAAATTATGTAAGAAGTGAGTAAACATTGAGAAATTAAAAAGTTAACCGCAGAACTAATTTCTATTTTACTATCTATATAAAAATTATTTAAGGCACATTTTACTGACTATATATCAGCTATAATTATAGTCTTGAATTATAATCACCAGAGATTTTATTTATAGTTTCTATTAACATTTAAAAATTTATAACTGGATGAACAATCATTCTATAAAGAATTGATCTAAACTTTCAATTGATTAGATGTGGAAAATATTATACTAAAACTCATGATATATTATATAGTTTATTACTATTCTAAGTTTGTATACTATACTAAAACTTTATAGAAAAGTATAGCATACTACAAGTGATAATCATATTGAAGTCAATTTAGTAGATTAAAATTATAACAAATAAACATAGGTATTATGTATAGCATTTACATATTACTAATGGTAGCTATACAGATCTCTTATATATGTTAAGATAACTAAAGGATAAAGAAAATAAGGTGAAGATGGAGCTTATTTTAAATAAAAATTGCTTAAGTTAAATATAAACTAAAAATTTTTTAGTGGTTTACTCTATATGGTAAGTATATAGATGTTGTTGAAGATAGTTTAAGCTTAGTTATAAACTCTAGATAATACTAAGTAGCCTATTGATAGAGCTAATCAAACTTCACAAAATTTTATACCATAGCTTATAATATTTAACAGATTATCATAAAAAATGATTATAAAGATATATGATTTATGAATTTATGACAATGGAAATAATCTTCTAAACAGTATTACAAACTGCATATCCACTTTTGAATTTTACACTAATAATTCAAAATTTCCAGGTATTTTCTCAAAGTTACTTTGGTGGAGTCTCCAAAAATAAAGGAATTTAATAAAACTATAATAAATATTAGCACGCAAAAGACAAACTTTACTAATAAAAAGACTTAATATTTATAGTTTTTGTGATGATTTGTTTCTGATCTGAGCTTTTTAATCTCCAAGAGATTTATCTTCTATGATCTTATGATCAGGATAAGCTTGATCATTCATAGATGACTTGATGAGATCATAATCCTTGATCCCCCTCAGCAACCAGCAGAGGAATATTTGGAGTAAAAGAATCAGAGATGAAAGAACTAGGTGAAATCCTGACATTTCCCACAAGATTTAGTCATGGAGGATGATGAGTTTGCAGAAATCTAGGGTGGTTCTGATTCACAACTATAACTATATCAGCATGTACAATAGAGTATTCAATTTCTTATTAGAATAAAACTCTATAAGGTCTAGACCAATTAGACTCTATTTCTTTTAATCCACTAGGGCAAGAGTGATAATATATAATATGATCCCCAATCTGATATTCAGGCAAAGCTAGTTTATGCTAGTTACTTCTAAATGTTTCTTTTTGGTGGTAGACTCAATCAACTCCATCACTTGAGTGCGTAGGTGAATTATTTCATCAGAAAAATTTTGCATAACTAAATCAGAGTTTCCAGGAACAATTTGATCAAGAGGAGCTTGGACGCTTGCTGGAACTGGTAGGTTATCACCTATAAATACACTTAAATGGTGACATTTTGATAATCCAATGGTAACTGATCTGGTAAGTTAGCAGAGCACTAAGCAAATAAAAATTCCATCATGACAGATTTGTGGAAGCTATTTTTCTTAAAATTTTTTACTAAAGTTCCATTGACTCATTTAATGGAGCCATTTGTTGATGGGTGATAAGGAACCATGAACGTTTTGCGGTATAAAATAACTGCAATAACTCTTGTAAAAGTTGGGAAGTAAAGTTAGTCCCATTGTCAGGAATAGGGACTTTAGGACACCCATTTGATTGATTACTTGGCCATAGAGAATTAAGACAGTGGCCTTAGTGGAGGGAGTAGCAATTGATATGTCATTGACTCATTTAGTTAGATAATCAACAGTCATAATTATATATTGATACCCATGTAAGTCTCAGGGGCAAGGGTCCTACAACATCAATACTTACTACTTAAAAAGCTTTAGAAGGTGAGATTACTTGATGCTGGTATATAGGGTTGGAGGCAATATAACTATTAAAAATGAGGCAAGCATCAATAGTCTCTATGATGGTGGCAATCATATTATTCCAATAGTATTAATTTTTTAACCACACATGGGTCTTTTTTTAGACCCCCATGACAAACTTGGTTATGCCCCTCCATAATGGTGTTAAATTGGGAGCTAGGATGTAGAAAAGGTAACCATTTGGAGTCTAACTTCTTATATAAATACACATCTTGTATCATGGTGTCCTTAGTAATGGTCTTGAGAAAGATTTGATCTTCTTCAGACTCTTTACCGATAGTTCAGGACACTCAATTAAATCATACAATCTGTTATAAAATTGGTGATATAGTTAATATTTGCTGTAAAGTTTGCAAAGGGTTGATCCCATTGAGCAACTGACAAACAGTATGGAGATTGTTGGTCTGCAAAATGAACTTGTTAAATTTATTTAATATGAAGCAATCACCTTGACCACACTACTTTATTTAAATTTAAAACTAGCAGATTCTTTCTTCTTGCAATTCTCTCTTTCTACTATCCACTCTCTTTATCTTTCATCCAAAAAGACCTCCTCTTCTTGTCTTCCCATCCCACTCATATCTTTGTCACTTTGGTCAGTTTGACCCTTTGGCTTAGCTATTAATTGCTTACCATAATTTGTCTTGATCTGCCTCATCATTGAGGCTCCAGCAGAATTCACTCTATTTGCTGAACTAATATCACCTCTATTGACTTGCTTTGAGTTGCATAATTAAATACTCAAATCTTGAAACTCCCTTTGGCAATAAAAATACAATACACCCGTTATGAAATCTGTAATATAATTAATAACCATCATAAAAGTTGCACAGGGTCAAGCCACTGAGCAACAGACAGATGATATGAAGATTTTCAGACCCCAAGTAACTTAGTAAATGTAATAAGAACACAAAGAAATTTCTCTAGTGACAGCACTTTATTTAATGTAACATATATAATGAGCATTCTTCTACTACTGACTCTTATTTCCCTTTTATCCGTTTTCTTACTTCTAATCAACTGACCCTGTCACAGATTTGGCTAAGAAGAACTAGACTGGGCTCCCAGTCAGGGTGTGCAATCACCCAGTGGAGGGCCCAGCATGCCAAAGGCATAGCAGTCTGAGTGACTAATAAAAGTGGGGTTCTATGGGAGACGTGAGGAAAGTAAAGGTTTAGTAATGTATTGAAGGCCCCCAAGGCAAACCAGATGGTTGCATTGGGGGCAACCGTGAGTCTTGCAGGGGCAAAACCCCAAGGGCAGGAGAGGTAGGGACGACGATGACTCATCCAGGGTTCACAGTTGCTGGCATTCAGATTTGGATAGGGGGGCTTGCACACCTGCGAGGGATGGCACAGAGGCTGCCACGTGGTTGGAAGTGTCAGCGGAGGTATAGTAAGACCCATGAGAGGGTTGGGACTGAGCTTCACCTGGAGGGGATACTCTAGGTCCCACTGGCAGGCTGAGCCAGTGGCTGTAAGGAGAGTGTCTATAACTCTCCCGTTCCTAGCATGGCAGTGCGCGGTGCACCAGGCCAACGCCAGGGAACTAGCCATTGAAATAAATTTAATTATCGCCCAGCAGAGGGTGCTGGAGCAATAATTTAAGCAAAGAAATGTTAGAATTAACCCACCAAAAGTGTTGCGGTGTACACAGAGAGAAGGGATAAATGACTCAGGTTGGAGGGTACCTGGGTGGACCAACGATGCATGAGATGAGAATCAGATTGTGTTTAGGATGGCAAGGTTAACAGAGCATGAGACCTCCTTGAAGAGGTTTGTGCACAAGATCATTAAAAAGGCATAAAATAAAACAGTATTTTGGGGACAAGGTTTATTCAGAAAGTTGACCAACAAGGACTGTTGGTCAGGGAAAACGTGTTTAAACTCGACTGAGGAAATAGGGTTAATGCCACAGTGGACCCAAGCACTGACTCACCAATAGGGTGATACTGCCATCAGAGTTGATGGAATAGGCTGAAACTGACTTCACTCGAGTGATTGATTGAAGTTGGATTTGATCTGAGCGCATTATTTTGAAAATAGAATGGGTTTTGAAACCCTGCTCCTCAACTAACTGAATCAAACCATCTGCATTCATTAGGTAAATTATTCGTTTTAACGCCTGGCTTGACGTCAAGGGCTGGGCACTCGGCACCCCACTAGGACCAACCTGGGCATATTTTGCCCTTACCCAGCGCTGGTCTAGGGTGTGCTTCAGGTCTGAGAGTCCCTGTAGCTTCACCTTTTGGGCCTCCAAGTGCCCAGCCTTATCTTTGCGGTTGGTCACCACTATTATGTCATGTTCACATGACAGTGGTGGCTGAGGTAGCTATGGAAGCCAAGTCCACAAGTGGTGAGGCAGGGGCGCTTAGGTGCTGCTCTAGCTGGGGAGCAGTTTCAGAGGACTCAATGACCAAACGGAAAGAAGGGTCTCTGTTAAACAGATGCACAAAAAATGAACAAAGCTGCAGGCTTGTCATTGGGGGCAAGGAAAATTATTGTGTTTATGATCCTCTGATGCATGTCAGGGTCAAGTGACCAGATAACCCAGTCAGCAAGCATCAGCAGGAGGACTTGGGTGATGGAACATTTTGTCAGATCAATTGGTGGAATTTTTGTAAAATTAATAAGGTAGATGGAGGCTGTGGCAAACTAGACGGGGAATTTGAATTTTATTAAGCAAAAAGAAAGAGAATGAACTGACAACCACCCCCAGCCAGGGCAGTTGCTTTAAAAACTGGGCTGAATGCATGAGGAAGGTATTGAGGGATTGGCCATTTGGGGGTTGGTGATGGGATTTGGTTGGCTGGCTCAGAGAAGGGGTATGATGATGCTTCAGATTTTGGCAAAAGTCAAGAAAACTTTTGCAAATTTTCCCAGATTCTTGGGGCCAAACCAAGTTGATGATACCAATCTGGGTCCTGGTCATCCAAGTCAGCCTGTTTGCATGGTTCAGGTGTTCCAGATTTATTCCAGGAGGCAGGGCTCCTTGGATCAGATTATTTGCAACTTGAATCAATCCCTCAATTAGGCTACTCGTGCGATCCAAACTCCCTGGGTCCATTTTGGAGTATTGGGCCAGCTGGTCTGAGTTATTCGGGTCCTGATTCGAGATCTGAGCTGTATCCAAATCAGATTTCTGGTGCAGGCCAGTCCAGAACAGCTCATCCAGTCTGGAATTTTTAGGCCAGGCTCCAACGTTGGGAATTGCTGTTTTCTCAAAATTCTGATATAGTTTGTATGGGGAGTGGGTGGTCCCAGGGGCCTTTCCATACCCCCTGATGTGCGCAATCTCCCTGCAGACTCCTTCTATCAAACTTATCAGGGTTGAAGAGGGGGGAAGAGGTGGGAGTGGGATATCTTTGGGGTTAAAGCAGTCATCCAGCGCTCATCTATCACATGGGCTAGGTCGCCCAGCTGTGACAGAGGGTCCACTGGAGCCTTGGGGCCCATTATTGTCTGGAAGGGGTGTTGATCCCTATCCAGTTGCAAGGGCTGGTCCCCAGGACTTACACTACCCTTTCCTTTTTTGACAGGGAGTATTCTACCCTTGGGGGCATAAACCAAAGCATAATTCTTGTGGCGCTCCAGTAGCTTTATGTCCAGGATGGCCGCGATCTTCTTGGGAGGGCTGAGGGGCTGTTGGGTGGGAAGCGTGGAATTCCTCTATTAGGTCCTTGCAGTTTGTACAATTGCGCGCGTTCACCCAGATGTTCTCATCTGAGGGGTAGCCTTTCCAGGCTACCAAGTATTGAACATATTGGCGGGACCTTTGAGAAGTTAAAATGGCCTCCACCTCCACTTCCTGGGATTCCCCAATGATGATTGGCTAGGGATGTTGGCCTTTCCCCCTTATAGGGGGTTATGAGGGAGGTGTGGAAGACATTGTGCTGCTTCCAGTGCGCGGGCAGTCTCAGGTAGTAGGCACCGTTGCCTAAATCCTTCTCAACCTTGAAGGGTCCTGAAAATTTGGCTGCAAGCTTGCAGGTGGGGGCTTTCAGGGAAGGTTGCGGGGTATCTAACATGACAAGGGAATCAACTTTGATCTCATGCTCTGGAAGGCGCTTCTAGTCAGCGAACTTCTTGTAGTCCTTGATGGACTTTGTCAAGTGTTCACAAACTAGGTTG
>JAKSZP010004786.1:0-26724 GCA_022478985.1 Massospora cicadina
CCGCCAACTGATCTATCTTATCTTATGCTTGGTTCTGATGGATCATCCTTTTCCTTGTCTCAAAAAATCCACACATTCCCTCCCCCGCCTCAAGCTATTAGGAGCTCAGGCATACTTTACAAAATTCAGTGAATCCTTTCTCAGGTTGGCACTGCCTATTACTAAAAAAAGAAATGTTATTTTTAATCTGTTAATGCAGGCTTTAAATGATAATTTCTAATTTGGTAATGATTGTATCATAGTTTTGACTGTTTTTCAAAAACGCTTATTTAAGACGAATTTTTATCCACTCCCAAATTGTTTTGTAAGCCCAAAACTTCTAATTCAGATTACAAATAATAGAATTTTAATAATGAGATTTAGTCACATTTCCACCTTCCCATTCAGCTTATGCTCATTAGATGCTTTTTTGAAAATTACTATTATCTGATGTTGTCCCTGATATCATATTTTTACAGTAAAAGAAACCAGGTTAAGCCGCTTGTTTAAATGGAAAATGGTGCTGTTGTTATTAGTTCAATAAACTTCTTGAATTTGATCAAAGCTATCTGATCTTCTGCATGTAATGTTCTGAATAACTAGTAACATTGATGGGTTCATAATTGGGGTTGGTTATGGGGTTGGGAGGGACAAACAAAGAGGGACAGCAGCTACTTAACTCTCATTTAGGGTTTTTCCTAGACCAGTTTGAGTGAGAAGCAAGGCTCAGAAGTCAGTTCCCCTCTTTATTATGATATAATCAAATGTTTTGTCTGACCAATAATAAAGCTGAAAATCTTGAATTCTAGACCTGTTAGTACTTTCTAAAATATAATTCAAAATAATTAGCTTCAGGAATACAACATGGATCCTAGGGCCAATTAAGAAGGCAGGATTATACTCTAAGCTATCAAACATAGAAACACTCTTGTATATGAATCAATAGAATTGTTGTAGAAAAGATGGGCTAGTGGATGGTTGACAGATTATATGCCCTGGCTCGTGTTAGCATAGCATCAAAGATTGTCAAGTAACAAATTTGTTATTAAGTTTTCCAGTATGATTTAGGATGATAAGCTGACGACCTACAGAGTTTTACCTTCATTATTTCATGTATTAATCTCAAACCCTAGAGGTAATTTGTGGACATCAATCAAATACTTCTTTTTTTAGTACTAGATGGTCCCTCAATCAAATACTTCTTTTAGGATCCCAAACGTGGAGATGAAATGCGTGACAAACATATGCATCATTCCTTAGCTGTTGTAAAAGTCAAAAAGGGCATGAAATGACATATTTTGTTAATTGGTCCACCATTACCATGGACGCATCAAAAAGCATTATACACTGGTAAATCCACAATAGATTTCACTGAGATTGAGGTCCATAGACCTTTTGCTAGCTTCAGGGGGTGGAGAAGGCCACTTCATCCTGTCCTATAATATTGGAATGGTTTCAGGTCAAACATAGTTCTACACAAGCAGGAACATCATTTTTAAGTCCATTCCAATCATACCCACGTTTGATAAAGTTGATTCACTCCTTGATGTCATAGTGCCCCATGGCAGGAGGATCATAATGTTCTCTTATGACGCTAGAATGCATGTCATGTGAACATGACATAATAGTGGGGACCAACCCCAAAGATAAGGTTGGCGCTTAAAGGCCCAAAAGGTGAAGCTCCAGGGCCTCTCTGACCTGAAACACACCCTAGACAAGCGCTGGGTAAGGGAAAAATATGCCCAGGTTGGTCCTAGTGGGTGTAACGCACTGGCTCCTTCCAATGAGCCACAAATGAGTTAGGCAACAGGATCCATGTTAAAGATCATAGGACTGACAGGACTCCTGATACTACTCTCCTGGTGCGCGCGCTACAAGATTGGACAAGCACCCCCTGGAAGACAGTTGCAAGTATACTTAACCCCAGCAACATGCCTTGACTCCAAGACAAGGTATAGAGGGAGGCAATAGCCCTCCCAAGCTCACTCTCAAAGTCCAACTTTTGATGATTTAAGCCAAACATGGCTGCAGTTAAGCAATATCCTTAAAATAAACCCAAGTTATAAATATATGAATTTTAGGTTCTTTTATTTAATATTTAGCCAAGTTGATAGAAAACAGAACTGAGGAGCCTCCAGCTCCCAGTTCCTTCCCTATATACACATGTTAAAAGCTAAAATAAAATATAATATAAGCTTATGGTGTCAGCTTGAATGATGTTTGGTGTAAACTTTACAGCAGGATCGCGGAATCTTTACTCAATGGTTTTGTGCCAGTTTTGATCCTCAACAGTTCCGCGCCAGTTCCATTTCGGATCCCAATTGAACCGCGAAACTCCCAAGCACCCATTTCATTCCATTCTTGATTCAAATCCCAATCGAATCTCAAAACTACCCATTTTACTCATTTTCCGTTTTGTTCTGACTTGGACGCCCATCTTGCTCCTTGGCCTACTCCAAGCTCCGGCCCCTTAGGCGTCCTTTCCAGAATCAACTCCCCCTCCTCCTTCATACATACAGACACAGCCTGCCCTGTCTTACCAAAGATCAGGGCAATGTGATGCTGAGGATAGACCTCAACTGTCACATCACCCCCCTAGACAGGAAGAACTCTTGGATTTTCTCAGGACATCGGGCACAATCCTAGCTGACTGCCATGTGGACTCCTCAATAGGATAACCCACCCAACGTACCAAGAATGAATGATGTCCTCGCACCACTTTGGTGTCAAGAATCTCCTCAACTTCATACTCTTTGGCTCCTCCTCCAGCTGGAAATAAAGGAGAAACCCTTTCAGGTGGCTGGCCAAAGAATGGCTTGAGCTGGGATACATGCAACACCAGATGGACTCTTGACCCTTCTGGGAGCTTCAGCTCAAATGCCACCTCATTCACCGCCCTCACTACCTGATATGAGCCTAACGCCACCGGCCCCAATTTCCAGCTCCTTACAGGCAAGGCATAGTTCTGAGTATTCACCAAGACCCAATCACCTCTCTTGAAAGCTCTACCTTCAGATCTATGCTGGTCCGCCTTCCTCTTCTGAGCCGCGACCGCCACCACCAAAATCTTCTTCAGGAGCTCCAGGGTGTCCCGGGTATCTCGCGACAACTCATCTGCCGCTGGATTCTGACCTTGCTCCCTGGGCCCCATACCCTCTGGGTGTTGGCCGTGATTTGCGAAAAATGGGGTCATACCCATGGATGAATGCTTACGATTGTTATAAGCAAATTGAGCCAGCTTCACCCAATATACCCAGTCATCCTGCTGCCCTGAGACATAGCACCTCAAATATTGCTCCAATATCTGATTTACTCTCTCAGTTTGGCCGTCTGACTGAGGATGGTATGCTGACAAATGGCAAGCCTTGATCTTTAGATTCCTCAACATGTGGAGCCAAAATTTAGATGTAAATTGTGGACCACGATCTGACACAATCTCTTCAGGCACCCCATGTCTGGAGAAAACCTCATTTACAAAAATCTGTCCTGCCACCTTTGCAGAAATGGTTGACCAACAAGGGAAAAACTCTGCATATTTAGTCAGGCGATCCACCACCACCATCAAGGCATCCATCCCCTGTGACTTGGGCAGTCCTATGATGAAGTCCACACTCACTGAGGACCATGGCCTAGAAGGAATTTGAAGCGGCTTCAATTTACCCCCTGGTGCTACCCGTTGGGCCTTCGCCCTGGCGCAAACCACACAACATGAAACATACTTCTGCACCGCCACACCCACACCTCTCCACGAATAGTGACGGCAAACAAGATCTAACATCTTCTCTTGACCGGGATGACCTGCCAGAGGATGGTCATGATTAGCTGCCATTACCTCTTGTTGCAGACTCTTCACAGGGACCCAAATCCTTCCCTCATGGCATATGATACCACCCTGAACTGAGAATCCCGCATGCCCCCTGCTTGCCTCACCTTCTCCTGTCTCTTCTCTTATCCGTTGGCCCAGCTCACATCTTTGCTGTGCAGTCCAGGTTCTTCCTGCCATTCCTTCTCTCCAGCCCTGGATCATCGTTGCAAACAGGTTTTGTGGCAACATCGTGGCTGTATTAACTTCCTCAACTCCTCATTGGAAAACACCAGTCCAGAATCACGGCTCAATAAATCTGGCAAGATATTTTGTTTTCCCGGCTTGTATTCAATCCGCAGGTCATATTGAACCAACTCTAAGTGTCACCGGGCCTGCCTCTGGTTCATCAGGCATGGGGACTTATAGTATTCTAAGGCTCAATGGTCCGTTCAGATGACAACCGGGTGCCTGGTATACAATAGGTGGTGTTGCCACTCCCCTAAAGCTGCAACTATTGCCAAAAGTTCCTTATTGTAAACTGGATAGTTGGTTTCAGTTGGTGCCATCTTCCGACTGAAGTAACAGACAGGATGTTCAACCCCATCCTTACCCTCTTGCAACAACACAGCTCCAAGTGCAAAATTTGACGCGTCAGTCTCTACCACGAATGGTTTGTTTGGGTCAGGGTGTGCCAGAACTGGGGCTGTCAGCAGACTCATCTTCACTTGCTGAAATGCCCTCTCCTCAGCCTCCCCCAAACAAATGGCACGTTTCCCGTCAGTCTTGTCAATAGCACAGCCCATTGGGCCACATCCCTAGAAAACCTCGCACGAAATTCACACCCCCCAAAGCTTCGCACTTCAGTCCTATTCCCAGGAGCCTTCCATTCCCGCACCGCCTGCAACTTATCAGGACAGATCGCTACCCCCTTCTTGGAGGACCACGTTCTCTAGGAAGGACATTGATTCCTTATTGAACTCGCACTTGGACGGCTTCAACTGGGCCCCGTTCCTAACCACCAACACACTTCTCACATCCCTCACATGGTCCTGTGCCGATCTGGAAAACACCAGGATGTCATCCATATAAGCAACACACACACCTACCCACTAAGTCCCCCAATACATGATCAATCATGCGCTGGAAAACTGCAGGGGGCATTGCGTAGCCCAAATGGCATAACCCTGTACTTGAAGTTTCCCAGATGACATTTGAATGCCGTATACCGCTGGTGCTCAGGGCAAACAGGAATTTGATTGAAAGCGTCCACCAAATCCAATTTGGTGAACACCCCACACCCGTAGATCATGGGCAGAATGTTCTCAATGAGTGGCATTGGATAGGGGTCAGGTTCCGTCACCTCATTAAGGCGTCAGAAATCAACACAAGGACATAACTCCCCCCCTGACTTGGGAACCAACAGGACTGGCGAAACCACCGGCGATTTGGAAGGCACAATCAAACCCATATCCAGCATATTATGGACATAATCCTCCAATGCCTCTCGGGCCTGTGGATTCAACGGATAGACTGGACAGCCCTTTGGTAACTCAGAGCCTTCCTTGAACCGGAATCCAAATGCAAAATCCCCTGTAGGCGAAAAAGGCGCATCACCTTTAGGCTCAAACACCTCCACAAAATCCTGATACTCCCTCAGCAATCCTTCCACTGGAACACTTGAGGTGATTCCACCCATGTGCTTCACCAACGAACCTTGGGGGACTGAAACGTCCATTCACACGTCCCCTGACCTAAGAAGCGACAACAGAACCTCTCTCTCTCTTCATATCAAACTGTGGGCAGAAATGGTGCCACCATCTCATCCCCAGCACCACCGAATGTGGCAGGTGAGCTACGGCGTGAAACTCCTCCCTGAATACCTCAGGCCTTGCCTCAACAGGACCTTGGCCTGAACTCGCCATACCGCCATTTTTTTGGAGGCGTCTGCCAACGTCACCCATCCATCCTTCTGTAATGACAATCCATGGCTTCTTGCCCACTTCTCCTCAACATAATTTTTCCCCAGCTCCAGTGTCAATCAAAGCTAGAACTTCACCGCAATCCCTTCCTTCATCCCCCACAAGCACATTGACGGCAAAATCAGATAAGGATAAGATGAAGTAAGCGGTTTATTTTGAGGCACCGGATTCACTGGCTTCTTGCGAAAATTATAAAGGGCCTTTCTTATTCTGAGCCTCAGGATCCTGAGCGGTAATCTCGATGGGAATCCCTGTCTCTCTGCACCTCAACCATACCTCAGGATTTCCTTGACTCTTCTTTCCTTCCTTCCACATAGTAAACCCCTTAGAACCATGTATGGGCTCTGAACCTGCCCTTCTTCCACCACTTTATCCTCGGAATCCCCCCCTGGGGAATCGCACAAATTCCTGATGGGCCTGTACCAAACTCAACTGTCGCTCTACCTGCAAGGCTAAACCTACCTCTTCCTCCAATGTCGCTGCAGGTTTCACCGCCGCCATTGCCAATAATAAATCAGCTTGCAAGTTTTGGCAAAACATGCGGAAGCTGAGACTCAGGTGCCTTTGCTGCTCTTGCCAATGCGCGGAACATCTGGCCATACTCCTCCACTGACTTCTTCCCTTGATCACACTGCAGTAACGCCGCCCAGGACGAATCCTGCGCCTCATCTGGACATGCTGCACGATCAATCCAATCCAGACATTCCTCCACCAATATGGGTAACCCTGACTGCTCTTCTAAAAGTTCTCGCACCCAGTTTGACTGCTTTACTGGAAGTGCCAACAGAACCTGACTTAACTGCAAGGCAAACAAATCCTCTCCACCCCGCTGCCTTTGTCAAACGTCCTTGAAACTGAACCTGGCTAAACGTCTGGTGGATCAGTTCCAAGTCTTCCGATTTTAAAACCGTGGGAATTCTTCCTTTGTCCTTCCCAGGCCCTACCACATTCCCACCATCCTGGGACACACACTCTAAAACCCGGTATAATTCATGAAGCAAAAAGGCGGTGAAGAATATCACCATCAAGAGTCTTGCAGTATGGTTATACCACTTTGGAAACACAACTTCTTCTGGCACCTCTTTTGCTTGCCACCACAACGACAGGAAAGTAAATGAGTTCTGTTTAATGTAACGCACTGGCTCCTTCCAATGAGCCACGAATGAGTTAGGCAATAGGATCCATGTTAAAGACCATAGGGCTGACAGGACTCCTGATACTACTCTCCTGGTGCGCGCGCTACAAGATTGGACAAGCACCCCCTGGAAGACAGTTGCAAGTATACTTAACCCCAGCAACATTTCTTGACTCCAAGACAAGGTATAGAGGAGGCAATAGCCCTCCTAAGCTCACTCTCAAAGTCCAACTCTTGTTGATTTAAGCCAAACATGGCTGCAGTTAGGCAATATCTTTAAAATAAACCCAAGTTATAAATATATGAATTTTAGGTTCTTTTATTTAATATTTAGCCAAGTTGATAGAAAACAGAACTGAGGAGCCTCCAGCTCCCAGTTCCTTCCCTATATACACATGTTAAAAGCTAAAATAAAATATAATATAAGCTTATGGTGTCAGCTTGAATGATGTTTGGTGTAAACTTTACAGCAGGATCGCGGAATCTTTACTCAATGGTTTCGTGCCAGTTCTGATCCTCAATGGTTCCGCGCCAGTTCCATTTCAAATCCCAATCAAACCGCGAAACTCCCAAGCACCTGTTTCATTCCATTCTCGATTTGAATCCCAATTGAATCTCGAAACTACCCATTTTACTCGTTTTCCATTTTGTTCCGACTTGGACGCCCATCTTGCTCCTTGGCCTACTCCAAGCTCCGGCCCCTTAGGCGTCCTTGCCAGAACCAACGCCCCCTCCTCCTCCATACATACAGACACAGCCTGCCCTGTCTTACCAAAGATAAGGGCAATGTGATGCTGATGATAGACCTCAACTGTCACAGTGGGGTGCTAAGTTCCCAGACCTTGACATTGAGCCAGGCATTAAAATGAACAATTTACCAAATGAACGCAGATAGTTCAATTTGGTTAGTTGAGGAGCGGGGTTTCAAAACCCATTCTATTTAAAAATAACGCGCTCAGGTGAATCCAACTTCAATGGATCACTCAAGTGAAGTCAGTTTTGGCCTATTCCATCAACTTGGACGGCAGTATCACCTAATTGGTGAGTCAGTTCTTGGGCCCACTGCGGCATTAACCCTATTTCCCCTGTCAAGTTTAAATATGTTTTCCCTGACCAACAGTCCTTGTTGGTTGACTTCCCAGATAAACCTATACCCCATTTTAAAGTCATTTTTATTTTATGATATTCAGAACGCTCCTGTGCATGAACCTCTTTGAGGAGGTCTCAAATTCCATTACACTTACCATTGCAAGTACCATTCTGCTCTCCCCTCATGCACCATTTGTCTGCCCAGGATCCCTCCAACCTGGGCCACTTAACCCCATCCGATATGTGCACCGTGTCACCCTTATATGGGGTTTTATTATAAAATTTGCAATCTTATGTCTCAGCAGTTATTGCTCCAGCACCCTCTGCTGGGCTCTAATCCTCTGGCACTAATGGCTAGTTCCCTGGCGTTGGGCCTGTGCACCAAGCACCACCACGCTGGGAACTGGAGAGTTATAGACACTCTCCTAACATTAGTCAACCAACCTCTTTCTCTTATGTGCACGAATTTTTTCTGTGTGGAACTTTTCTGAAGTGGAAACAGTGGCTGTCAGCTGTGGACCCCAGCTGTCATTAGCTGCACCACTGTTTCCTCTTTTTCCCAGAGGTTGGAGCAACTCATCATTATTTTGGTTGCCTCCAACTGGAGAGTATCCTTCTTCATATTTGTACCTGGTGGATTTGGACTTTTTGATGTCCGAAAGTCATGATTCCTTGACCTTTCACCAAATTTATTAAATTTTACCTCAATAAACAAATTTTCCATCGCCAGCACATTCAGACAATGCCGGCGGAATTGGCACAGATGGGCCTGGGGGTGTTGGCCTTGTATAACGTTGGGCATTCCATTGTAGCTCCAGGGATAGGGTCATTTGCATCTAAAAATGCATTTTATAATGAAACCCTGAACTCTATCTTAACCGTTTATTTGTTCATATGGCCTGGATGAGGACCCTATTCTGGTGTATCAGATTACCCCTATGAACCCATGGTTGACCTCTACCATGATCCGGCGCACTCAGGAGGTGGAGAAGGAACCTCAAAAATATGATTAAGTATATGCACCTGCAGAAGGCATGGTGGGGTATGTGGCCTCAGTATTAAGAGTGGCCAAATATCCCACCCCTTTTTTGACTCCAACACCCATTCAGTTCGCAGGCTTGAGCCAGATTATGAAATGTTTAGTGAAGTGTTGTCCTTGTCTTCCATAAATTAGACCATTCTGGGTATTTTCTACTAACTGCCACCCTCTCCTCTCCTTTAGGGAAGCTCACCACTACTATTTTGGTGGATACTGGCGCCTCTGGAAGCTATATGGACCAGTACCTAGCCGATTACCTTGGACTGAGTTACTTGCCAGTTGATGTGGTTAGAGGAGGGGCATCCCAAGTTATTCCCACTCTGAAGATCATTAGGACAGTGGACTATCAGGTTGGTAAGTACCACTTGTCTGATCTTTTCGATGTGATCAAAAACCTCCTGTTCCCAATCATTTTAGGTGTGGAGTGGTGGCGGAAGTTTGACTTTAGAACAAACCTGAAGGAGAATACCTTGTCCCTTACCATGAAGAATGGTCGCACATTTGTTGTGCCTTTATCCGAAGAAAATGCTCTAGGCAACTTGCCCCATTGGCCCCACTGTATCCCTTGTGTCCTTGCCTCAATGCAGAAGCCCTCAGTGGAAATTCCTATACCTTCTTGCTTGTAGGGTTTGGAATCCTCTTTTGATGCAGCATATGGCAGCGCAATCCCTGAGCACTCTGAGTTTGACTGTGACTTTAAGCTCATGGTGGATCTGGTGCATATCTCTTCTCCTATTTATCCTTTAACTGTCTGGGAGGAGGAGGCGTTGGATGTGTGGGTAAAAGAACAGCTAGCCAAGGGTGCGATTTTTCAGCGTACCTCCCCTGTGTGCTCCCCCTTCTCTTTGTGTAGAAGTCTGATGGTACTTTATGCCCATGTGTGGACTATGGGAACTTAACAACGTCACTGTATCAGACCTCCATCCCATCCCTTTGGATTCGCAGATTGCACGCTATGTGGAGAAGGCGAAGTTCTTCTCCAAGTTGGATTGCCTCAACTCGTTCAATCAGATCCAGATAAAGAAGGGCCAGGAGTGGTTGACCACGTTCCATACCAAAAAAGAAATCTTCCAGTTTTAGGTCATGCCCTTTGGGCTTAAAAATGCCCCTGCTATCTTTCAACGCCGCATTGATGCAGCGTTGGGGGACCTGTTAGGGGTATGCGCGGTCGCCTAAATGGATGATATCCTGGTGTCTTCTTGATCAGGAGTCCCATGCAGTTCACCTTTGGCAAGTGGTGGAGCGGTTAAAGGCAGCCAGCCTTACGTTGAAAATATCTAAGTGCGAGTTCTTTAAGTCCCAGGTCACGTTTCTGGGCAACGTCGTGTTTGACCAGGGACACATGATAACTCCAGACAAGGAGAAGGCGATTTGTAAGTGGCCTACCCCCACCTCAGTCAAGGAATTGAGGAGCTTTTTGGGGATGTGTACGTTCCTCAAGAAGTTCACTCCCAATCTATCTGAGGTGGCAGCTCCCCTATACAAGGCTAGTGGTACCAAGGTGCTTCAGTGGTCCTACATTTTGGAGGATGCTTTCCATGCAGTGAAGTGCACCCTGTTGTCCATGACTATTCTTCGCCATGTCGACCCTTCAAAGGAGTTCATTGTGTCTACTGATGCCTCCAACTTCGCCATAGTGGCCGCCTTGTTACAAGTAGGTGAAGATGGGATAGAGAATCCGGTGGGATATTTTTCTAGGAAAGTCTTTGCCTGAGTTGAATTACGTCATTTACAACAAGAAGTTACTAGCAGTGGTGGAGGCGTTGACATATTGGCATCACCACTTGCATGGCTCTACCCAACCATTCCGCGTATGTACAGACCACTGTGCCTTGCTGTACTACTGTGCCCCTCATGTCCTAACCCCACGGCAGACCCATTGGCATGAGACCCTTGCCCAATTCGCATTCACATATGAATTCACCAAGGGCAAGGATAATGGTTTGGCGGATGCTTTGAGCCGCAACCCTGCTTTAGCCCCTGACCCTAAGGAGGTAGAGGTGTACAACACCCAGGTTATGATCCCTCCAAGTAAAATTATGTCGTTGCTTTTCTCTCCTCTGGCTAACGGGCCAGCGCTTGCTCCTCTGGATAACGCAGAGGAATATGTATGTTCAGAAAGGTCATCATCTCTCAGCTGCTGTCAGGCAAATATGCCATGGTACTTGCAAAGAGCGCATCAAATTAAGAGGATCTATCCAGGGGCTATTACATAAAGGATGATATGGTGTGGTTCCAGGGACGCCTTTGGGTACCTGCTGGACCACTGCGCCTGGACAACATTTGGGACCATCATGATGGAATCACCATTGGTCATCCGGGGAAAGCAAAGACCTTGAAGCTGATCTGTCGCACATACAATTGGAAGGGCTTTCCAGCTCAGGTGGGCTGGTATTGCAAGGAATGCCTGGTATGCAACCAGATGAAGCCCAATCATCAACCTTTAGCAGGGTTGTTAGTACCAGTCCAAAAGGCTGATGGGCCTTGGACCTCCATCTCAGTTGATTTCATTGTGGAGTTACCAGTCTCAGATGGTTATGCTGCCATCATGGTAGTGGTGGACCAGTTCACAAATTTTGCCCACTTTATTCCCTGCAAAACCACCATAACTGGGGCTGAGATGGCTTGGCTTTTTGTCATCCATGTGTTTGTGCTCCATGGGGTCCCCAAGAAATTATCAGCAACCAGGGCCTACAGTTTACCTCCGCGTTTTTGGAAAAGTTGTGTAAAACTCTTCAGATTCTTCCCTTTTATTTAACTGCCTATCATCCCCAATCAGATGGTGTTGGAGATACCTCCAAGATGACCAAAATAACTTTGGATTGAGATTCGATATTTTGGTCAAATGATATGATAAAATCCATGTCAGGGAATTCTGATTCTTCAATTGACCAACGTAAGACTCTTCAGAGTTATCGGCCTCCTATGATGAATGAAACCAAGCAATCTGAAATGACCAATCATTTTGAAGGGGCTGGGCCCTCGTTAAGAAGGTCAATTGAATCTAATAAGCGCTCTAACAGATCAGACCATCATAATGATTTTAACAATAATGATAATCAGTAATATCGGTCATCTGTTAAGAAAGATCTTACCTTGGGTGCATCAAGGAAATCCTCACATAAACCCACTAAATCTTCCCCTATAAATATCTCTAATTTTTAATTAATAAAGTACCAAAAATCTTGTCTCACGTAGCTTAAATTTTGGTCTATCTTCTTACTGAATTCAGTACTTCCGATTGGAATTTACTATTGCAGCAGAACTAATAACTTCCTTGTAATTGACTCAATCTTTTCTAGAGCCATGCAACTAATATTTTCATAGCCTTCATAGCACCTGCTTATAGTTTTTACACGAAATTCCAATATATGGGCAAACTGAACGAGTGAACCAGTGATTGGAACAGTTTCTGCAGTGTTACACCGCTGCAGATCATTCAGATTGGGCTTCTCACCTTCCCATAGCCCGTTTAACTACAACAATACCTTGCACTCTTTGATTGGTTGTTCCCCATTTTTCGCCAGCCATGGCTTTAACCCCGCCTTTAACATGGAGCTCAGCTGTGGGTCAAAGGTTGAAGCGGTGGTGGACTTTACCAAGACCATCAAGAAGGTCCACCAGGGGGTTTCCTCAAGCTTGGAGGCGGCAATGCAGGTGTACAAGGAGAACGCTGATGGGAAGCGCCAAGTAGGTCCTGCCTACAAGGAAGGGGATCTCATGATGCTTGATGCACGTAACATCCCTATCAAGAAGCCTTGCAAGAAGCTGGGCCCTAAGAGGATTGGACCTTACCGCGTTGTTAGAAAGGTGGGCCATGCCTCATACCAGCTGAATCTTCCCCCTTCATTTCAGATCTTATCGGTGTTCCACAAGAGCAAACTCACGTTGTTTGAGGGCCCCACCAGAGAATCCCAAGGCCTATCTCGTGGATGGGGCGCCTGAGTGGGAGGTGGAAGAGATAGTTGCCTCCCGCCATGTTAAAAGAAGACTTGAGTACCTGGTATACTGGAAGGGCTTTGATGCTGCTGAAAATAGTTGGGTTCCAGCACGCGACCGTGTGCATGCCCAAGATCTTGTTGACGCCTTCCATCAGCGGTTTCCCCAGGCTGCTGGATCCCAACCCCAACCAACCGTCACTGCCATGAAGATGGCCCCTGCCAACAAAAACTTTTACCTGGTGCAAGCCCCTGGAGGGGGTTGAGCCCCATCAGGAGGAGAGGGTAATGTCATGTGAACATGACATAATAGTGGGGACCAACCCCAAAGATAAGGCTGGGCGCTTGGAGGCCCAAAAGGTGAAGCTCCAGGGCCTCTCAGACCTGAAGCACACCCTAGACCAGCGCTGGTTAAGGGAAAAATATGCCCAGGTTGGTCCTTTTGGGGTGCCAAGTGCCCAGCCCTTGACGTTGAGCCAGGCGTTAAAATAAATGATTTACTGAATGCATGAGGATGGTTCAAACCATTTAGTCAAGGGCAGAGCCTTGAAACCATTCTATTTTTGAAATAAAGCACTCAGGTCAAATCCAACTTCAATCAATCACTTGAGTGAAGTCAGTTTTGGCCTATTCCATCAACTTGGATGGCAATATCACTTTATTGGTGAGTCAGTGCTTGGGCCCACTGCAGCATTAACCCTATTTCCCCAGTCAATTTTAAATACATTTTCCCTGACCAACAGTACTTGTTGGTCAACTTCCTGAATAAACCTATACCCCATTTTAAGTCATTTTTATTTTATGATATTCAGAACGCTCCTGTGCATGAACCTCTTCAAGGAGGTCTCACGTTCCATTACACTTGCCATTGCAAGTACCATTCTGCTCTC
The DNA here is from genome assembly GCA_022478985.1 of Massospora cicadina. NCBI lineage: Eukaryota > Fungi > Entomophthoromycota > Entomophthoromycetes > Entomophthorales > Entomophthoraceae > Massospora > Massospora cicadina. Next base: position 13,855 of record JAKSZP010004786.1, read on the forward strand.
CCCTCAAGCACCGTTTGTCCGCCCAGGATACCTCCAACCTGGGCTTCCTAACCTCATCCAATATGTGCACCGCGTCGCCCTTATATGGGGTTTTAATATAAAATTTGCAATTTTATGCCTCAGCTGTTATTGCTCCAGCACCCTCTGCTGGGCTCTAATCCCTCTGGCACTAATGGCTAGTTCCCTGGCGTTGGGCCTGTGCACTCAGCACTGTCACACTGGGAACTGGAGAGTTATAGACACTCTCTAACAATGCAGGGATGATGGAACACGTACTTTGTTGTGAAAACAAATTACTTTCTCCTTCTAGGAATACCATCCAATGGGGCCTTGCCAACGTTAATCTTGGCGAGTAGGTCGAATCCCTAAAGTTCAGAAGGATGTAATGACAACATAGTTTCAAGGAGGGAAACATTGCATTTATATGATCTTGTTGTGTTTTGATGGAACTAACTTCAACAGCAGGCACAGAGGAGATGACAGGGACATTGGGTATTTTGTCAATATTGGCTTTATATTTAGGCTGAAGTTTGGAGAGAGCTATTGTGACATAAAGGTTGGCGGCAATGTCACTAGCTGTTCAAAATGGATCACAGTGACTAATTCAAAGTGTTTTTTAAGTCAAGACGCATTATGATTGTGGCTTAGGATTTCAGGAAAAATGTGGGTGGCCACTTAGAAAACTCATATTGAAAGCTGAAGCTTAGAAGATCCTGGTGGCATAGTTTTCCTATGTTCCAACTTCTGTGGTTTGTAATAGTAGGTGATAGGTTTATGGTTGGTGTACACAACTACATTATGTTTGGCCCCCATAAAAGGTAAATCCATTGCATCAGGGACCAGGCAACGGCAGCCAGCTCTTTATTGTAGATGAACCAGGAACACTTTTTCACACACTAAACTTTTAATAAAAAGTAAGACATTAGTTTTTCCCACCCATCATGCACTTGAAAAATGAAAGCTTTCACAGCCGTTCCAGAGGCATTACAAGCCACAATATAGGGCTTATCTTTGTAAAAACTTTCATATAACAGAAGTGGTGGTAAAATCGCCTTTTTTCTCGTCAAATGCTTGTTGGCAAATTAGAGTCCAACTTAATGGCGCGTTTTTGTCTGTTAGTGGATGTAAGGCTACAAGAGCTTATAGTTGGTTAAAAAAGAATTTTAAGTTTTTGATGGACTCAAGAATGATGCAAAGTTGATTCTGAGTCATAAGTTGACCAAGAGCAGATAGCTCCAGTTTATAAGGCATGAGGCATGAATACTTTCAGCGCCAAATTCCTTGGGAACTAAACTTTGTCCTTGTAAACCTCGCATCTGAAAAGGATTTGTGAATAAGCCCACTTTGTCAAATGCTGCAGCTAAAGCCACTAAATTTATGATGAGTTGCAAAAAATGGGTAATTGCTTAAGATGCTGTCAACATGAGCTATAATGCAGGTAAACCTAAGCTCTCTAGAGCATTATCAATGAGGCGCTGGGACTCTTCTTGTGCATTCTATAATATAAAGGACATTATCTTCAACTAGTATGTTACATTATGTGTGCAGATTGCACTCAGCCATACCTTGCCAGACTTAACTATCACTTGATGTAAAGTATTTACTGATTCATTTTTATAAAAAAGCTTGAAATAATAAAGATATGATGGGCAATAGCAGCCTGAGGGGTAGAGGTATGGACTGAGACATCTACATTGTTCAATTGCCTATAATCTACAGAAGGTTTCAGAGTGCTATCTTTTTTTCTGAGAAAATATACTGGGGATGAAGCAGGAATTTTTTAATCCATCTCTTTGCTGTTATATTGTTGATCCATGCTTTTAGAGCCTAATCCTCTTAGGCTGTTTATGGATATAATGGACAGTAGAATTTTATAAGGTCATCCTTTTCTGGAAGCTCAGATAGAACTCTGAGTGACTTAGTGAAAAATTGGTGCCTTCTACATCAAAAACAGTTTGAAAATCTCAATATTTATGACATAGTAGTTAAGTCAGGCATGACATCAGTAGATTAATATTCCACTGTTGCCACCACTACATTCCTGGTTGCTAACGTTGGGATAATAAATAATTTACCTGACTGAGAATCATAGGTTAAGACTAACACTTTCCTTTACAAATCAATGTTCACCAACTGATGGCGCCACCAACAAACCCATAGAATCACATGGTATAACAACTTTATAATGATGAAAATTTGGCCACTAATTTTATGTTTCTTGGAAACAGAATTAAGTGGCTTACATAGAGGTAGTGTGACCATTGAGATGCGTCAAGCACCCATGACATGTGAATTTGTTGTGACGTAAAGGTACAAGGTATGAACAACCAGCAAGTCTATATAATCTGTGGATCCAATATCTACCAGGATTAATTGACATTTTAGTTTTCCTGCTATAGTATGAATCTTAAACAAGAAATATACATGGTTCAATTTATTCAACTTGTTGTGGGAACAAAACATGGTACTGACTTCATGATCACAAGATATATTTCAAGCGCTTTTGGTACCACTTTTGGACTTAGAGGACAAAGCTGCATCCCAAGGATATGCAAAGTTACTGATTGTGGATTTAAGGGGTAGATATCAGGTGTACATTGGAAATATCCTTGTAAATTGGATCTAACCGTTTTGTTCTTCAACTTGTTTTACCAGAGAGATTTATAAAAGGAGATAAGGCTGGATCATCATAATTTATATAAATTTCTAATTTCCTTATGGCTTATTTAGGGTATTGGTAAAAGATTAAATACTCATAATTGAGAGTTTTTTAGCCATCAAGGTCTCCTATGTAGTAAGAAATTATTCAAAGTAGACATGTGAGTGGTAGCAAGTGTTTGGCTTTGGGGCAACTAGTCCCAGAATTTTTACTCAATGTTGTCAACTTCCTCCTTAAGGGTTTTTAATGAAATGACTAACAAAGCATGGTTAATTTAACCAAATCAAAGCAGGCAACATCAGTTGGTAAGCAAGGTGATATTCTGAACTTAGTAGCAATATAAGCGTGTGGACTGGTTGGGTGTTTAAGGGTGGCACTATTCATTCAAAAACAAAGTTTGGGGTTTTATAAAGGGTATGCAATCAACATGTTAGAAGCTCAATAAATAAGCTAACTAACAATTATTTTATAAAAAAAATTTATTTACAGCTAAAAAGGTATAAACCAACGTCTTTATGATGATAAATTAAGGTTGGGTTATAAGTCAAGGAACAGACATGCAAGAAAAATCTGGTTTCCATCATGAATGTCTAAATAACCATGATATAATCCTTAGGCCACAAGTTACCGCCGTTTTTGTTATAATGAAAGTGAGAATGAAAGATTGGACAAGGTGGAAAGGAGATTGTTTTAATAGTACTTTGATATATAATAGCTCATCTTTAGGTTTCATGCTTATTTTTAACATTTACTAAGACATCAGTAAAAAGATAAAGAGTCACAATTAACATCAATACTAAATGATGGGGCTCCTTCATTCACATTATATAATATTTTTAGGAGGTGAAATTTTGGGTTCAAGACATGAAAAGTAAGAATTTAGGAATTGGGTTGTTATATTTAATTAAAGAAAATAATAAACCAAAAACATATGATATGCAGGCTATTAGGTGTTATTATCAAGGAATGTCAATGGGGGCTTATTAGGATTCAAATGCTTTATATTTTGACAGCACTATTCTCAAATGTCTCACTTTAGATTCAAATTGTCTAACTTTGGGTTTCAATTATCCAACTTCCCCTTGACAGCGCTAGAATATAGTATTGTAATTTATCCCCATTGTGTGCTTTACCATTCAAAACTTTGCTTGTGCTAAATTTAATATGTAAAATATTCTCAAATGATTAAACTCCTGGTTGAGCCCTCTGTTTAAGAGAGGGTACCATTCTTGTTGCACTAGTTTATGTCATTCTTCTAAGCTCAGAGCATAGATTCTACAATTTTCTGTATGTACTACTCTACTGACTTAAAAAAATGATGCTTTTGTTTAGGGCTAATTTATGGTGTGAAATGGATCAAACATTGGGGACAGTTATCAACCATCTTTCATCCAAGGTATGCCCCATGTCATTAATCTTGACAATAGGCAGAGCTTTTAGGGTTGAGGCCTTTCTAATTTATAAAGAGGTGTAAGGTCCAGTAAAGCTTGATAGTGTTTTAGAAGACCTTACATGGGATTCTGGAGTTGTTTTGACATGATGCGCATTGAACACTATCAACTCCTGATGCATACATTTGATGTAAAGGAAATAGACCATCCATTGGGTGGGCCCCTCAGACCATTATAACATGTTGACATAGGTTTTTGACATTTCATAACTCTATCATTTCTTATTATATGTTTATTGGCTTAATTATTTGTCAAAGCTGAAACAGCTTTTTAGCAATCAAATAGCTAATAAGATAAAGATGAATTTTATGTATTATTCTCTTTACAATTTTATAATTTTATCTGACAAAAATAATAGATTTGTTTCAGATTTAACCTCTCTAAGGATACCCTGCAGAATTACTCATAAAATTTATAGGATATCAAGCTGATAAGATATACTGAAAATATCTAGTACTAAAAAAAGATATACTGAAAATACCATCTAGTACTAAAAAAAGATATACTGAAAATCTGTCTAGTTAGAATCCATTACATAACTTCTCATTTTGAAGGCTCTGACCCATAGATATTTATGGTGCTTTAATGTTTGGTGCACCATATTCCTTCCATACAAGGGCTATCATCACCTAGTTTAATTAATAGTTGTTAATCATACCATGTGCTTATATAGTTTCAAGGCTTTTGAGCTTTAATTTCAAGGTTATGTTCCTAAATTTGTAATGGTGTTTATTTAAGCTTGTGTCATGCCATTTTACAACTTTTTATTTATTTGGTGATTATAAGGAGATTGGACTAGTTTAGACCTGCTTTTAAACCAAAAAATAAGAAACAAGATCATTACCTAATGTATTTTTTAGCACTAACAGTGCCCAACTTAAAAGGGGAGCTGCCATTCATCTTTATTTGTAAATGAGCCAAATAAATGGATTATGAGAAATAAAAAAATCCTAACATATCACCTAAGTTATCATCCTAGGAAGCCATATCAGAAGGGTAGAAAGCTTTGGGGAAACTTTTTCTGGCGCCCACTTAAGCTGATAGACCATAGCAGACAACGTATGGGTTGGGGCATTAGCAACATGAGGCATAAGGAGGTATAATTGTGGGTTTTCTTCATTAATGAGGCCAGCGGTATCCATCACCTTAACATATTGAGCAGTTGATGCTCAGCAAAAGGGATGAGAGCTGGCACAAAAGTAAAAGAATTGATGCACTGGCAGGTTTGGGGATAATTGGGGTCAAAAAGAGAGTTTTTTTGCTGCATTGATGCAGGCATGGTACACTCCAAAAATGAGCTCATTACCTAATTCATACTTTTTATATTGATTTTGTTTAATCTAGGTCAATTGTTGATAATTTTTTTGGAAAGGAATAACCATAATATCTTTATTTGATTTTTATATACTGATAGACTTATTTATTAATAGAGTAGGGAAATAAGTAAGAAAATTTCTAAGTTATATATAGTCTCATTATTTTGTGCAAAAATAGTAGATTTAGAGATTCTTAGTATAGTGAGTAGCTTGATTTTTGTATGCAACTCATATATGTTTAATATATATATCTCTTTTTAGCAAAAAAATGATCCCAACATAAGGGGGTCACTGATGTAAAAATTTATAAAAAAAGGCTAAAAATGCGGCCACCATGGATTGAACACGGGACCTTCAGATCTTCAGTCTGACGCTCTCCCAACTGAGCTATAGCCGCCTAGCTTTGTACGGGGCTCGAACCCGTGACCCTGAGATTAAAAGTCTCATGCTCTACCGACTGAGCTAACAAAGCTTGAGAATTAGATCGTAATTAAATAACTAACAATATTTTTTATTTAAACGCAAAAGTTATATAAAATGGTGAGATTCATATAACATACCTTATTACATAGTAATGTTTAGTGTCCTGAAGATTAGCGATCCCATATGAAATACCCAAATGATTTAACAGATCATAATTTTATAGAAGGATCAGTGTGTTATAGATGCTATGCTAGCATTTAAATTTTAATAACCACTGCATGCAATACCTTCCAACTTTATGTGCTATATGAAGATTATAATAGCTAAATATATAATCCTTTGTAATTTAATTATAAATGTAGATGATATATTAAAATCTTTTGATTTAAGAATTCCTTTTTCATATGCAGATTGTTGTTTTTAGCATCCTGTTTCATACAAATATTATGTTTTTAATTTATTTTCTTACTTAGCAAACCCCAAAGTATAAATTTTGTGATGTATATATTGACAAACTGCCTGAAGTAAATAATTTTTAGCGTTCTAGCTCACCATCTGTATTAACAAAAAGCATAAAAATAATTGTATATTTGAGGAAAGCTTACTAGGTGATAGACATTACTGAGGGCTTGATAGTGAGCAAAAGAACATGCAATATAAAATGTAAGGTAGGGTACACCAATGGTAGAGTCTGGACTCTCTACCACTGCATCCTGAGTTTTTTTCCAGTAGATGAATTTTGGGTAAGGATGATTATGACTGTGTTGGTGTAGTGCACCAATGCCCCAAACTGAGATAGTGAATAGCAAGGCAGTTCATGGAGTTCCTGGCATATCATACATGTGCATGAATGTTTTCTGGGTTTTATTCTCCTTTCCCATTACTTAAAATCCCCTTAATTGATGCAGTATTGTCCCCAGGTCAGCCCATCTCAAATAAAGTTAAAAAATAAAAAATATACTGAAATGCCCAAAGTGAGCAAAAATGGTTGCAAAACAAAAAAGAAACCAATGCCAGCTAGTCAGGCAATGGCAAATCACTATTCAACCATGATGGAGGGAAGGAGATCATGGTGCACTTCTTTGGCTGCATCATCACAAAACAAGGTGCAGGATAAGGTAGAAAGTAAGGATGTGATGGCATCAGCAGTATAGGGTTCAATGACACTTAAGGAAGATGTGTGATAGAATTGGTGAGCCATAATAAGGAAATTGATATAGTTTGAAAGATCATGCTCAGCTTGTATACACGCTTTAAGGAGCTTGACAAAGATAAAACATTTGTTCAGGTGAATTTTATCTTTCAGTTATGGGCCACTGTCACAATAATAAGGATTAATTTGTGTGCTTTCTTGTGGAAATCAAGGAGGTCACATTTATATGCAGGGATAAAGGTTTCTTCAACTTTGAGAGGTGCTAGACCCTCTGCAAGCATTGCAACAGACTTAGGTGCAGCTTTGTGGAGAGGACAGCAGTTTGCAAGGTAACCACTTTTACAGCAATCAGATGATCAGATTAGAATGGTGAAGCATTCATTTGTAGGGCATAAATGAGGAGGAATTGTGTATCATAAACAATGCTTAAAAATCATTTGAGGCGAAAGTTGAAAAGTTCAATGTGATCCTCTGATTCAGAAACCTGGCTAATAAGACTAATATATTATTTTAATCAAATCAGGGCATCCACATATGGGTGAGACTTGATAGGTTAATAGGATGAGAAGTGGGAGTAAAATGGGTTCCAAGCTTGAGACTGATTGGCTGATGCAATTTCAGGTTGGTGGGTGAGGTTAAAGTATTGAAAGAGGGTGGATTCTCACGATGGACCACCTAAGTGATTAAGAGATGGCAGCAAAACACCTCATTCAGTAGACACTGATTCAGCTTTAGAGCTAGAATCAGCGTTGATGTGGTTGGCGGTTAGGTGACAAGTTTTAAAAAAAGGTCCAAGTAAAAACATATGGGGCATATCTGGCGTTCATTGTTGATATGTGACCAACTGAAATGATCTGGTAATTCAGTAATGCAAGCATGAGGAAATATGTTGATAATTTTAGGATTGTCATGTGCACATGACATGATAGTGGGGACCAACCCCAAAGATAAGGATGGGCGCCAGGAGGCCCAGAGGGTGAAGCTACAGGCCCTTCCTGACCTGAGGCACACCTGGACCAACGCTGGGTTCAGGCAAAATATTCCCAGGTTGGGACTAGTGGTGTGCCAAACGCCTAGCCCCTGACGTCAAGCCAGGCGTTAGAACAAACAATGTATCAAATAAACGCGGACAGTTTTATTCAGTTTGTTGAGGAATGGGGTTTAAAAACCTGTTTCTTTTACAAAATAACGCGCTCAGGTTGAATCAACTTCAATCAATCACTCGAGTGAAGTCAGTTTTTGGCCTATTCAACTAACTCAGATGGCAGTGTTGCCCTATTGGTGAGTTGGTGCTTGGGCCCACTGTGGCATAACCCCTATTCCCCTGTTCAAGCTTAAATACATTTTCCCTGACCAACATTTCTTGTTTGTCAACTTCCCAGATAAAAATACCCCATTTTTACCATTTTATTATGTTATTCTGAACAATCCTGTGCGTGGACCCCTTTGAGGAGATCTTGTGCTCCATCAAACTTACCATGTTGAACACAATACAATTATTACCTTGTGCACCGGTGGTTCATCCAGGTCCCCTCCAACCTGGGTTGTTTGTCACTTCTTTCAACTTGCACCGCGTCGTTTTTAGCTAGTTGTTAATAGCATTTCTTTGCTTATATTATTATTGCTCCAGCACCCTCTGCTGGGAAATAATTAATTTTATTCTAATGGCTAGTTCCCTGGCGTTGGGCTTGTGCACAGAGCACCGCCATGCTGGGAACCGGAGAGTTATAGACACTCTCCTAACATTAGTTGACCAACTGTTTTTTATGTGCACAAACTTTTTCTGTGTGAAACTATCCCAAAGTGGAAACAGTGGCCATCAGCTGTGGGCTCCAGATGTCATTAGCCGCACTGCTGTTTCCTCTTTTTCCTAAAGGTTGGAGCAACTTGGCGTTATTATGATTGCCTCCAACTGGAAAGTATCCTCCCTTTGTGTTTGTACCTGGTGGATTTGGATGCTTTGAGGTCTGATAGTCATGATTCCCCAACTTTCTAAAATGATTGTTTTCATTATAAGGAATGAGTTTTACTTTGACATCGTGTTCAGGTGATGCCAGCGGAATTGGCGCAGATGGGCTTGGGGGTGTTGGCCTTGGATAACGTTGGGCATTCCATTGAGGGTAAAGGAATAGGGTTGTTCACGTTTAAAAACGCATTTTATAATGAAAACCTGATATATACCTCTGAACCATTTTGGCCCTCTCATGGCTCAGATTTAGACCCTATTCCTGTGTTTGGAATCACCCCAGAAAATCCCCGTTTGACCTCCTCCATGATTCACAGCACTCAGGAGGTTGAAAAAGAGCTGCGCATACAATATGAAAATGTTTATGCACCTGCAGAAGGCATGGAGGGGTATGTGGCCTTAGTAGTAAGAGTGACAGACTATCCCTCCTCCTTCTAAAATTCCCAAACCTACCCTTATGGTTTGCTCAAGCCAGATGAACTTTTAGGTGAGGTGGGGGGCGTTTTCTGCATTGAATAAATCCCACTCTGAGTACTTCCTCTTGACTGCTACCCTTACATCCTCTTTGGGGAGGTTCACCACAACCATTTTAGTGAATACCGGTGCCTCTAACAATTTTATGGACCAAGACCTTGCTGACTACCTTGAGTTAAGTTACTCACCAGGTGGTATGGTTAGAGGTGGGGCGTCTCAAGGTATCCCAACGCTAAACGTCATGGGGTTGGTGGACTACCAGGTGGGCGCTTATCTTTTGTCAGACCAGTTTCAAGCTATCAAGCACCTCTTGTTCCCCATTATTTTGGGGGTTGAGTGGTGGAGAAAGTTTGATGTCCATACTAATTGGAAAGAAAACACTCTATCCTTGTCTTTAGTAAACAGTCACCAGTTAGTTGTTTTCTTGTTAGAGGATAAAGCCCAGGGCCCATTACCTTACTGGCCCAATGTTACCACTCCTTATCTTGCTCCTTTGCTGAAGACCCCCTCCTCTGTGGGATTTTCCTTGCCTTCCTGTTTGGAGGGTTTGGAATCATCTTTTGATGCAGCATCCGCTAATTCACTCCCTGAGCTCTTTGAGTTTAATTGTGACTTCAAGCTCATGGTGGATCTGGTGCATATATCTTCCCCCATTTACCCATTGACTGTCTGGGAGGAAGAGGCATTGGATGTGTGGGTGAAGGAACAGTTGGCCAAAGGTGCGATTTTTCAGCGTACCTCCCCTGTGTGCTCCCCCCTTCTCTTTGTGTAGAAGTCTGATGGTACTTTATGCCCATGTGTGGACTATGGGAACCTTAACAATGTCACTGTACCAGACCTCCATCCCATCCCTTTAAATTCACAAATGCGCGTTATGTGGAGAAGGCGAAGGTCTTCTCCAAGATATATTGCCTCAATGCGTTTAATCAGATTCAGATAAAGAAGGGCCAGGAGTGGTTAACTGCCTTCTTCACCAGAAAAGGAATATTCCAGTTTTGGTTCATGCCCTTTGGGCTTAAAAATGCCCCTGCTATCTTTCAACGCCGCATTGATGCAGCGTTGGGGGACCTGTTAGGGGTATGCGCGGTTGCCTACATGGATGATATCCTAGTGTTTTCCCCTGATCAGAAGTCCCATGCTATCCACCTTCAACAAGTGGTGGAGCGGTTAAAGGCAGCCAGCCTTACATTGAAAATATCTAAGTGCGAGTTCTTCAAGTCCCAGGTCATATTTATGGGCAACGTCGTGTTTGACCAGGGACACATGATAACTCCAGACAAGGAGAAGGCGATTTGTGAGTGGCCTACCCCCACCTTAGTCAAGGAATTGAGGAGCTTTTTGGGGATGTGTACGTTCCTCAAGAAGTTCACTCCCAATCTATCTGAGGTGGCAGCTCCCCTATACAAGGCTAGTGGTACCAAGGTGCTTCAGTGGTCCTACATTTTGGAGGATGCTTTCCATGCAGTGAAGTGCACCCTGTTGTCCATGACTATTCTTCACCATGTCGACCCTTCAAAGGAGTTCATTGTGTCTACTGATGCCTCCAACTTCGCTATAGTGGCCGCCTTGTTACAAGTAGTTGAAAATGGGATAGAGAATCCGGTGGAATATTTTTCTAGAAAAATGTCTTTGCCTGAGTTGAATTACGCCATTTACAACAAGAAGTTACTAGCAGTGGTGGAGGCGTTGACATATTGGCATCACCACTTGCATGGCTCTACCCAACCATTCCGCGTATGTACAGACCACTGTGCCTTGCTGTACTACTGTGCCCCTCATGTCCTAACCCCACGGCAGACCCATTGGCATGAGACCCTTGCCCAATTCGCATTCACATATGAATTCACCAAGGGCAAGGATAATGGTTTGGCGGATGCTTTGAGCCGCAACCCTGCTTTAGCCCCTGACCCTAAGGAGGTAGAGGTGTACAACACCCAGGTTATGATTCCTCCAAGTAAAATTCTGTCACTACTTCCCTCTCCCCTGGCTAACGGGCCAGCTCTTGCACCTCTGGATAACGCAGAGGAATATGGTATGTTCAGAAAGGTCATCATCTCTCAGCCGCTGTCAGGCAAATATGCCATGGTAATTGCAAAGAGCGCTTTAAACCAAGAGGATCTATCCAGGGGCTATCATGTTAAGGATGAGATGGTGTGGTTCCAGGGACGCCTTTGGGTACCTGCTGGACCACTGCGCCTGGACATCATTTGGGTCCATCATGATGGAATTACCATTGGGCATCCAGGGGAAAGCAAAGACCTTGGAGTTGATATGTCACATATACAATTGGAAGGGCTTATCTGCTCAGGTGGGGCGGTATTATAAGGAGTGCCTGGTATGCAACCAGATGAAACCCAATCGTCAACCTTTAGCGTGGTTGTTGGTACCAGTCCAAAAGGCTGATGGGCCCTGGTCTTCCATCTCAGTTGATTTCATTGTGGAGTTACCAGTCTCAGATGGTTATGCTGCCATCATGGTAGTGGTGGACCGGTTCATGGAGTTTGCCCACTTTATTCCTTGCAGAACCACCATAACCGCAGCTGAGATGACTAGGCTTTTTGTCACCCATGTGTTTGCACTCCATGGGGTCCCCCAAGAAATTATCAGCGACTGGGGCCCTCAGTTTATCTCCATTTTTTGGGAAGAGTTGTGTAAGACTCTTCAGATTCGCCCTTGCCATTCAACTGCCTATCATCCCCAATCAGATGGGCAGACTGAACGAGTGAACCAGTGCTTGGAACAGTTTCTGCAGTGTTACACCACTGCAGATCATTCAGATTGGGCTTCTCACCTTCCCATAGCCCGTTTAACTACAACAATACCTTGCACTCTTTGATTGGTTGTTCCCCATTTTTCGCCAGCCATGGCTTTAACCCCGCCTTTAACATGGAGCCCAGCTGTGGGTCTAAGGTTGAAGTGGTGGTGGACTTTACCAAGACCATCAAGAAGGTCCACCAGGGGGTTTCCTCAAGCTTGGAGGCGGCAATGCAGGTGTACAAGGAGAACGCTGATGGGAAGCGCCAAGTGGGTCCCACATACAAGGAAGGGGATCTCGTGATGCTTGATGCTTGTAACATCCCTATCAAGCAGCCATGCAAGAAGCTGGGACCAAAGAGGATTGGCCCCTACAGCATAGTTAGAAAGGTGGGACATGCCTCATACCAGCTAGATCTCCCCTCCTCATTCTGGATCTTCTCTGTGTTTCATGAGAGCAAACTGACGTTGTTTGAGGGCCCCCCACCAGAGATTCCTGAGGCCTATGTCAGGCGAACAGCAAGTAAGAATTAGACTGGCCTGCTAGCCCAGATGCCAGAGCACCCAAAAGGCAAACCAGAATGCCAGAGGAACTGCTTCTGGTACGATGAATATGGAGCTGGAAGGGAGCTTAATTTCCAACAAACAAAAACTGAATTTTGGGGAAGGTTGTT
>JAKSZP010004787.1:0-26672 GCA_022478985.1 Massospora cicadina
GTTCACTCACAAAATTATTCTTCTGAGGCCTGGGAGGCAAACATCCAACAGGGTGTGCATGGTAGCCTACATGGATGATATTCTAGTGTTTTCCCCCAATCATAAGACCATACAGTACACATTAGGAAAGTGATGGAGAGGTTAAAGGCAGCCACCATACGCCAATAATTAGTAAAAGTGAATTCAATTATCAGGTCACCTTCCTGGGCACCCTCATGTTTGACCAAGGCCAAATGATAAAGTCAGACAAGGAGAAGGCGATCTATGAGTGGCCCACCCTCACTTCAATCAAAGAATTAAAAAAGTTTTTTTTGGGACTTGTACGTTCCTTAAGAAATTCACACCAAATCTTTATGAGGTGGTGGCGCCCTTGTATAAGGCGAGTGGAGCCAAAGTGCTCCAGTGGTCCCCCATTTTTCAGGAGGCTTTTAAGAAGTAAAGTGCACCCCGTTGTTCACGTCATCCTTCACAATGTATATCGAGAAAAGGAGTATATTTTGACTACTGATGCCTCCAACTTTACCATAGTGGATGCCTTATTACAGTTAGGCGAGGATAGAATAGAGTATCCAGTGGGATAATTTCTAGGAAGATGTTTTTGCCAGAGTTAAATTACGCCGTATAAGATAAATGTTACTAGCAGTGGTTGAGGCGCTGAATTATTGGCGTCATCACTTGATGGCTCATCCCAACCTTTCCACATATGTACAAATCACCATGCCTTGCTGTACTACCACACACCTCATGTCTTGACCCATGGTAAACCCGCTGGCATGAGACCCTAGCCCAATTTGTGTTTTTTTATGAATTTACTAAGGGCAAGGAGAATGGTTCAGCGGACGCTTTGAGCTGCAACCCTGCATTAGCTCCCAATTCTAAGGAGGTAGAGGTGAATAATACCAACTTGATGATTCTTCCAGGTAAGATTTTGTCTCAATTTCCCTCTCCCTTAGCCCACGGGCCAGCGCTTGCTCCTCTAGAAACTTGAAGAGAGTATATGGTATGTTCAGAAAGGTATTCCTCTTACAGCCGTTGTCAGCTGAGTATACTATGATCCTTTCCAAGAGCAAGTTGAATCAAGAAGAAATTACCAGAGGATACCACATTATGGATGAGATGGTGTGGTTTTAGGGACGTCTCTGAGTTCCTGCAAGACCACTTCGTATGGAAATCATCTGGGATCACTATGATGGGATCACCGTTGGTCATCCTAGAAAATCAAAGACTCTTAAACTAATCTGCCGCACTTACAATTGGAAGGGATTAGCCGCGCAGATTGCCAGGTATTATAAAGAGTGCCTGATCTGCAACCAAATAAGCCAAATTGCCAGATGAGTGGCAGCTCCCCCTTTTGGGTTGGGCACCACTAATGCTAAATTAAAAAATAATAAGCTAACTTGCCATTTACTTGAAAAGTTGTTGGTACCAGTTCAAAAGGCCAAAGGGCCTTGGACTTCCTTATTAATAGATTTTATTTTTTGAATTACCTGTTCCTAAAGCTACGGCGCTATCATGGTAATGGTGGACTGTTTGCCAAAGTTTGTCCTTTTTTTGTGTAGAACCACAGTACTCGTGGAAGAATTGTAAGGTTCTTTGTGTCACATGTGTTTGCTATTAATGGGGTTTCCAAAGAGATAACTAGTGATCTGAGGCCACAGTTCACCTCTGTCTTTTGGAAAGAGTTATGTAATACTCTTAAGATTCGCCCCTGCCGGTCAACTGCCTCTCACCCCCATTCAGTTGGGCAGACTGAACTAGTGAACCAGTGTCTAGATCAATTCCTATGATGTTACACTGCAGCAGATCACCCAGATTAGGTTTCCCATCTCCTCATGGCCCAATTCAGCTACAAAAACGCCCAGCATGCATCAATTGGTTGTTCCATCTTTTTCACCAACCATGGCTTCAACCCTTTTTCAACACGGATCCCAGATGTGGATTCAAGGTGGAAGCGGTGGTGGACTTTGCAAAAATAATCAAGAAATTACACCAGGGGGTGAGCAAGAATTTAGATGCAGCCATGCAGGATTACAAGGAGTATGCTGATGGTAAGAGACGAGTTAGTCTAGCTTAAAAGGAAGGAAAACTCGTTATTATGGATGCTAAAACATCCCAATAAAGAAACCATGCAAAGAATGGGACTAAAGAGGATTGGGCCATACCGCGTTGTCAAAGGCGGGCCACGCCTCACATCATTTGGATCTCACCACTCGTTCCAGATATTTTCAGTCTTTCATAAAAGTAAGCTTAAGTTGTTTGAAGGCCACCCACCAGAGACTTTTGAGGCTTATCTCGTGGGTGGGGAGCTGGAGTGGGAAGTAGAGGAGATAGTAGCCTCCCATAAGGTAAGAAGAAAACTTGAATATCTTGTATTATGGAAGGGATTTGATGCAGTGGAGAACAGTTGGGTCCCAGCACGTGAATGCTCCCATGACCAAGACCTAATTTTAAGTAAACCACAAGCGTTTACCTGAGGATTCAGGATCCAAGTCCAAGCAAGCCATTGCTGCCATGAAGTTGGCCCCAGCCCACCAAAACCTTTTCTTTAGTGAATGACTCTCGAGTGGAATGGAGCTCAAAAAGGAGGAGAGAATAATAACATGTTTACATGACTTCCTTGAGGGAACCAACTACTAAGTAATTCACTGGACGTCAGGAGTACAAAAAGGTCGAGCTGAAGGATCTCTCTGACTTAAAGCACACCATGGACCAATGCTGGGTGCAGGACAGATACGCTCAGGTTGGTCCAAGTGAAGTGCGTGATGCCCAGACGTGTGCCACAGCAGTGGAGTTAAATAGACTAGCTACCTTCTTAACAATGACTGTTTGGTTTGGTTGCTTGAAGAATGGAGGTTTGAATCCTGTTCACTTTTCAACATTTCTAGAATGGGGTAGCTCAGCTTGCAATCAATCACTCAAGTTCATTTAATATTGAGCTACAGTATCCTGGAAAATGGAGGGTGCGCCAATTGGTTCATTTAAGCTTGGAACCGCTTTTCCAAATTGACAACTCTCCTCCCCTTCTTTAAAGTATGGTTCTTGAGATCAACTTCTTCGTTTCTCATCTTTCTTCATTAATAAAATCCCGTTAATTTACGTTTTTAATATGTTAACTTGGGCGAACCTGTGCGCAGACCTCTTTGGGTAGGTCTCAAACAACATCAGTCATTTTATTTGCACAAAAATAACTACTGCATCTGGTGCACCTTTAGGCCGCCCTGGTCCCCTTGAGAACGAGGCACCCAAGCACTCAAGCCCAGATTACCGCTTGGAGATGGACTCCCCTTTGGGTTCACCCAAGTCTTTTTATTTTTTTGCTATCTAGTAATATATAACGCTTTGTACTACCTTGTACTGTGTTACTTTAGCTCCAGCACCCTCTGCAGGGCTATGATCAATCTAATACTGACATTAGTTTCCTGTTGGTGTGGCTGTGCACCAAGCACCACCCTGCTGGAAACGAGAGTTATAGACACTCTCCTGACACATATTCCTTTGGAAATATTGAGGCATTGTACCTACCAATTTAATATTTTTACTTTATAAAATACCCTTATCTTCCATCTACTTGTTCAATGCTGGCTGGATCTCTGGTGGTTAATATCTAAATTACCAGTGAGCATTTTATTATGTACATTGTCTGCTTCACTCTGCAGAACCATGATGATCAGCAACTGAATAACAAAATTTGCATTTTTATTTAGTATACCTATACATTGTAGATCTTAAGGCTGTATGCTTGCATTTTGAGTCTTATTAGTTAGCCCCCCTTCAGAGTCTTTTAAGCCATGAAGTTATTTTAAAGAGAAATGATCTACTAACACTGTAAAATGACGCCATGGATGTATAATCTGAACTGCTTACAAGTGTATTATTTCAAGGCATTCCCACTCTGTCACGGTGTAGTTTTTTTCTTCTCGCTTAGAGTATGGCTCATATATGCTTCAGGGTATTCGTTAATGACTTTGTCACCTGACTATACATGACTTTGTATACCATCAAGGATCATCTGTTAGGGTAATGAATGAACAATCAAAACTTGGATATTGCAGTATTGGTTCTTAAATTAAATACAAGCTAAGTGAATCAAAGGAGTTCTGGCTTACTCATTCCTTGTAAAGCCATTGTTAGGATCCTTCAAAAGCTGGAAAAGTGATTCAGTGATGGAATCAAAGTTCTTAGTAAATTGGTAATAATAGCTGACTATTCTTAAAAATATTTGCACATAGCAAACATCTTTTAAGTGTCATGGCATGAGTCACCTTAACTTTTAAGGTTTTGAGGATGTAGTCCTTCAGCGTCTATAATAAAACCCAAGTATATAATCTCTTTATTAGAGAAGTGACATTTCTAAGGTTTTATCTTCAAATTTTCTGCTGACAATTCTTTAAAACTTCTTCTAGATGTATTAAGTAATTTGTAAATGTGCAACTAAAAACATTTTTATTATCTAGGTAGATGAGAATAAATGACAACTTTAGTCACTTAACACATTATCTATCACTTGTTGAAACATCCCCAGTGCATTGCAAAGACCTTTTTGGCATCCGCGTTGGTTGGTATAGCCTTCAGCTGGTAATAATTGTACAATTCTCTTGATCCTCTTTAGGTAAATCAAATTTACTAGTACGCGGATCTAAAATCCAATTCCAAAAAGAATTGAGCCCCTCTTAGGCAATCCAGAGCATCTTCTATTAAATGATAGCAGGTTTTAGTCCTTTTGAATTATTTTTTTAGCTCCTGGTAACCTATAACAACTTGGTTGGACCCATCTTTCTTTTTATACAATCAATATCAAACTTACCCAAGGGCTTTAAGATAAAACCTTTAAACCCATTGGCGAGTAGTTTATGAACTTTATTGGAAACTATGGCCTCACTTTCCCATTAGTGTTTAATTGGCTGAGTCAAAATTGGAAGCTGATCCTTAACATTGACCTTATGAACTATACCAACGGTGTGACAAAACAATAGTTTGCAAAATTAATCCCTATAGACTAAGATAGTAGAGATTAGTTATATTTATGATTGCAATCCAAGTTTTGATTATCAAAACATAAATAAATAATTTTTTAGTTTTTTTTTGGAATTTTTGGCTCCTAGATCACCTATAAATACTGGGATCAATTAAGATAAGATGCCTAAAATGTCCAACAAAATTAACTTTACAGTTCATTTAAATTCAGAGTGGCGATCCCATTGCGCCCTTTTGTTTTCTTTTTCCAAGTTGCCCTCCAAAAACATGTTTGAAAAATTTTCTATTTTAAAATGGTAGCCAAAGTTTAATACATAAAGTTAAAACTTATAAATTGGGTTATCAATATCCTGAGCTTTCCTCACCTATGTTGTTGGACTGACATTTGACTTATCACTGAGCAAGCCATTACAGGTGACAAGTCCATTTGGGGCTTTAGTGACCTTCCCACACCTCTTACTAATGCAAGAAGCCCCAAGAAAGCCAAGAGTGTCTTTCAGAGTGTATGGGTGACAGAGACTGGGAAGGTTATTGCCACCCCGAAGCACCCCAACCTGAGACGGGGCTTACAGGATGATAAGAAAATGTGTCCCCACCTGAGATCAGAGGTGGCGAGAATTGGGAACTCACTGTCATGGAGCGTGCTGATAATAATAAGCTGCGCTGCCACTCATAATGAGTATTCACCCCAAAATAGCAGCCAGAATACCTCTGATACAGCCATCCATATTAAGGGATGCAAAAGAAATAGAGAAACCGTAAACATTATCCAGAAATTTAAAATTTGGAAATCATAGCCACTAGATGTCTGGCAGACTTTATAAGCTTAAAAATAAATCTGGAATTTTTAAAGTATTTTTATTTGAATATAAAAGGAAAGGGAAAAATGGAGCAACAACGAAGCCTGTCAAGGTCCACTGGATTATAAACTAACTAACATAGGGCCTGGGAACATATGCATTTACCGTCAGGAATACATTCACAATTTGGCTACCTCAGATTGACATTATAAACTTCAAATTGCTGTATTTGTCTCAACCTGGACAGGCGACTTAGGCTCTGATTTTGACAAATTTTTTCCCCAGCCTGATTCTGTTTGGCAAATAAGCAACGCTTCATCTGGCAGGCAACTGGGTGATCCCATGGCCAAGCCACATATGGCCATTCCCAATGAGTAAGGAAGAGATTTATTGCACTTATACTTGGTAGGGATGGGCTCATGTTTGCTGGCAACAAAGGAGAATGGCGGTTGGTTTTCTGAACCCAAACTGATTTGATCAATATATCTTCACCAGGTATTAATTTAAAACTTATCTGTGGAACTTAAACCAGTAGGAGACAACCTCGTGTGGAGGGCAATTGCTACTAACCCTCTGCTGGTGATGGTCCCTAACCACAGCCACTTCCAAACACACCCAAAATATTATAAAACAAATCATAAGTGGCTGGCAAAGGTGGGAGGGAGAAATTTTTAATGGGTAGGCATCACCAACTTCTCATATACCACATGAAAAAAGTTGCTCATGGTAAAAAGAGGACAATTGTTGGATTCATTCCCTTCTTAGTACAAAAAGTGAATTACTTCCAATTAAGATGAAGCTATTGCTCCACAATACTTACATTAACTCTCTCTTTTCAAGACATGGGTGAACCTCCGCTGGGAACATGGTCAATTGAAACATCCTTGCGCGCCTTGGGAAGTTTTATTGCCAAGATGGAGGCAACCTTCTGGGGGGTGAGAAAAACTGGGTATATGGAGTGTAAAGCCTATGCTAACTTGTGGCAATCAACACAATTGCAAGCACTAACACAGCTGTTCTCATATTAAGGGAAACCCTTCCAGGAACTTATTGCATATAGTAACGCAATTACTGCGACACCATAATGACATCCACCTCCAATGCCTCTGAGCCTTTGATCATAATTGGTTCAGGGTTAGCGAGTTTCTTTACTTATAAAGGGGACAACTGAGAGGAATGGAAGATTGAGTTCTGCTTCCAATGAGAAGGGAGGGCCAACTGGTAGGACCTACCTCAAAATCCTCCTTCACCATGTGAGTAGCTAGTTGCTTGCTTTTGAACTTCTTCAAAGGGACTTCAAATGAAGGTGTCGCATATTATGCATAGCTATTAGACCTTAATTTCATGGACAGAAAGGCGGTTATAATCTGAAGACTACTTGTGATTGTTTAATCATTTTGTCAGGTATTTCCAGCCAGAGATTGTGTACTCCAGATTTACTGCAGCTGCTCCTCAGTGGCAGGAACTTCAGGGTGTAGGAAGTGGCCATAAAGAATGAGGGTTATACCCCAGGGTGGCCTCATAGGGGACTGTTAATTCTTAGTGTATAGGATTGATGTCGCCGAGTCAGTTTACACAGGGTATTAGCCACTGAGTAACCAAATCAGATGATATGAAGATCTCCAACTATACTAATAAAAACTCAATAAACCATATATGGAGCTATTGCTCCTGGTTTCGACTTTTATTTAATATGAATCATAGACCTATCTGCAAAAACTTAATTACTTTGGAAAAGACCTCCTTCAATCCTCCATGTGACTCTTTATATCTTGGTTTCCCAAGCCAGATGCATCCTCAGCTTGGTAGTTTTTCTATCCATCTTCCCTTTTCTAGAAGCTCTCATTCCTATCAAATCTCAGCATAATTCCTCTCAGTTCACCGAATGATTGTCATTTTGATCAATTTATAATTTGTATACCCTTTTCTATAAAATCTTGAGACTCATCTCAATTCCCCCTCCAATATGCCTTATGGGTAGCATATTATCCGGTCATATCAACTTCCCAACATTGTCCCCCCTTTTACTGGACAATATGCTCTTACTGTTTATATGCTTGGAGGAACTTCACGTGAACTCAGTTGATATTCTGACCCCCGCGGGTTCCTTGATAGTGTAGACATCCATGCTGGTCTTCTTGATTATCTCAAACGGCCTGGCCCAGATGTTGAAGAGCTTATTTTCCGCCCAAATACGTGCTTGTCATGAAATAAAACATGATCCCCCACAACAAACAGCGGGAGTCTGCTCCATCTCTTCTAATCAGCTGCCTGATCGCGAATCTTCTTGGCCAAACTGGTGGAGTAGGCTTCCGTTTGCAGCTTGATTAATGTATCCTTTAGAGTCTTTAAATATCGCTGGGGATCCACACCAACAGTGTCCTCTACACACGAATAAAGCAAGGCATGCAGAGCCAGATGTTGACCATACAGCAGTTGAAATGGGCTCTTACCATTGAACGAATGATAGCTAATATTATACACAAACACAGAGGTAGGTAGAAGGGCACTCCATTCTGAGGATCAATCCTTTACCAATTTTGGAGTATGTTCACTAGGCTTCCATTGACCCACTCCACCATCCCATTTGATTCTGGATGATAGGGGGTGGTCAAAACCCCACGAATCACCATCAAATCGTTCAACTTTGGCAGGATATGCGAAGTGAAGTTGGTTCCATTATCCATCAGAATGAACTGTAGGCAGCCATGTAACTGTATGACACATTACATAATAAAATTGGCAGTGGTGACCACGCCCAATTCACTAATAGCCCTGGCCTCCACCCATCGGGTCAAATGATTGATGACAACGATTATGTACTTGGATCAATTGGCGCTAGTTGGAAGAGGTCCCACTACATCAATGGAAACAGTGTGCCAGGCGAACCAGGGTTTAACTAGCTGGTATGTGGTTTTCTTATGGAAAGGCCTTTCCACTTGACACTGGTGGCAACAGCTAACCATTTCCAATACGTTGTAATGCATGCTATCCTAGTAGTATCAGGGTTGCAAAAACTTCAGCGTTTTACGCAATCCTCCATGTCCTACAGCCCAATGAGCATCGATAATAATCGAGGGTCTAGCTGAAGGTTTAGGGAAATTCAGCATTGCATCTCCAATCCGCTTATATAGTTCTTCCCCACGTATGAAAGTATCCTCCCTGAGTCCATATAATACCTTGATCACCTGCGGCAGCTCATCCTGGTATTTGTTCGCCACCATCTTCTCATACATTATTTCAGCTAAATCCGCTGTGATAGCAACCATTGGCAACTGAGAAAGACAATATTTTTTTGATGTTTTGCTCCCTGATGGTGTATAATCTCGAAATCGTACGCCTGGAGCTTCACAACTTAACGTGTGAGCTGTCCATCCAGTTTATGCAAATTCTGTAGCCAGCACAAGGAAGCATGATCTGTCACTACTTAGAATCATACCCCATGTAGATATACCCAAAACTGTTTATAAGAGTAGATCAAAGCTAAATACTCCTGCTTTGTCATGGTGTAGTTTTGTTCATGACAGTTCAAGCTTTGACTACAGAATGCGACAGGATGCTCCGCGCCGTCATTGTACTTCTGGGATAATACTGCTCCTATAGCGGCGAGGGATGCATCTGTTTGTACTATGAACTGTTTGTCAAAGTTAAGATATTGTAAAATGGGTGTGCTTGATAACGTGGTTTGCAACACATCAAAAGCGTTCTGGCATCATTCCATCCAAATGAAGGAAGCATTTTTTCTTTAAAACTCGAAAAGTGGGGCCCCAATGCAATTGAAATTGGAAATAAACCGTTGGTAATACCCAACCATCCCCAGAAACACCTGAATGTCCCACTTAATACCTGGGTGAGTCATCTTGCTTATCGCTTCCACTTTAGCTGGCTGCAGTTTAAGCCCATTTGAATCCATGATGAACCCAAGGTAATCCAATTGTTCCTTAAAGAAATGGCACTTCTGGGGCTTAATTTTGATATTAGCAGCCACAAGGCGCTGAAAAAGTGTTCTAGATGGGCAAGGTGCTCTGTAAATGTCCGTGAGAACACATTGATGTTGTTGAGGTAAAATAGGACGCATAACAGCTTTAAATCACCTAAAAGCATATCCATGGCACACTGGAACGTAGCTGGGACATTACACAACCCTTGTGGCGTGCGAGTCAGCTGGAACAACCCTCTCAAATTGATGATCATACATTTATCCCGTTCCACTAATGGCAATTTGATCTGCCAGTACCCCAAGATCAGATCCATGGCGGAAAAATAATTTTCCCCACCCAATCAGTCTAACGCATTGTCAATATGCGGAAGAGGGTAGGAGTCCTTCTTCATTATGTTATTGAGTTTATGATAGTCAATAACCACTCGATTGAAACCATCCTTTTTCTTTACAATGAGCATAGGTGAGGCCCATGGACTGTTTGACGGCTCTAGCATTCACTGCACAATAAGTTTATCCACCTCCTCCAAGACAACCTCTTCCACCACTTTTGAATGTCTGATAGGTCACGATCATATGGGAGGGTGATCCCCCATATCTATCCGATGTACCACCCCTTGAGCGCATCCCAAATAATGATCATCATGGGCGAAAATACCTGGTACTTTTCAAATAATGCCACAGCCTTATCTTTCTCTTTTGCCAATAATCCTATAAGCACTTCCCATGGAAGCATTGTCAGTACGCCAAATGATGAGTGAGCTGGTAGTCTGAGATCCTCCCATGAGCCAAAATCATGAATACAGAGAACTTTTTCTATAGGAACTAAGTGTAGGTAAGCCACCACTTGGTGCTGCCAGATCATTATTGCCTTCTTCTGTAAGTTTGTTAGTAGCACTTTCACCTCCCCATTCCCAGGTAGCTGTAACCTTGGAGCCACATGTGGTTTGAGTTGCGAGTGCTGGTGAGGTGCCATAATTTCTCCATAAAGCCCTTTAAGGACATCAATTTCAAGCCCAGTATCTACTATGCACTGGTGTCCAGATGGTAGGCTTAAAGCACTTGTTGCCTGAAGCGGGATCCCTTTTTACCTGAATATCTGGTTGGGAAGGGTCCTGGTCTGCCGCCTCAGTCATTGATAATGAACAGGAATCACTCCATCACTGTAAACTAGATTGATTTGACTAGAATGGACCAGATCTGTTGGGATTCCACAAGAGGTAAAATTATGGGGATCTGTTAGCTTAAAATAGTAAGAGTTTCCTCCGCCATATTTATCACAACACCAAATTTCCTCATAAAAGCCGCGCCTATCAACATATTGTAGTTGTTTTGGCAAAACCACCGCCAAAGCGGACGCCTGAACTTACTCAAATTAGTAAAGGCAGCACGCTATATGCTCCTTCAGACAAAGTGCTATGCGTTCCTGTGGTCCTGTATACTGCTCGATGGTCCACATCCAGTTTCAACAGAAGTTTATCCACCAACCAAGTAGAGATTATGTTCACAGGGGCTCAAGTGTCTATGATAGCACGGATTTTTGTGTTTTGAACAAAAATGTCTCAGTAAGTACATTCCAAGTAAGAAGAACCATCAGCGTTTATTACATGTACATCCAAGGGCTTTGTGTTACTCAAAAAAGAGGAAATGTCCTTTCCAACCTGAAGATACTCACTAGCAATTTTCTCTACCAGAATGGCTACATTAACCCCCACCAAGGAGGAGACGTACATCAAGGGATCCGCGTTCATGGTGCTGGTATGTTCCAGGATCTGCCATGCATATGGCTTCTGAACATCCCTGGCAGAACTTGGGGCTCTGGGGTGAACTTTTACTCTTGGAGGCAGAAGCAGGGGTATCCAATGAAAGCTGCTGGTATTGCAAATCATTCAATTGAGGTTTGTTTTCTAACCAAAAAGACATTTGGGAACTGCTAGGGACAAGTGAATTGAACTTAGCGGAGGTAGAACATCCTGTCTCTACTCCGCTCAAGCTTTTCCCTGCTTGATTTTTTCAATTGGCATTGCATACACTTGTGGCTTGCTAGGGCAATTGCCCTCATAATGCCCTCTTCTTCCGCACTGGAAGCAAGTGTCATAAAAGGTTCACATACATAGCTGGTATTTAAAAACCAGTTTGGAAGTTAGCCGGTATGGTTCCACGGTCATGGACAAACTGGCAAAGCGTACATGGGCTGAAAGGGGTCCACTGACTTGTATGAGGGACGAATTTGTTCCAGCAGCTTATAACCCAGTCGCTGCGGCCCATATCCTGAAGAGTTTGGAGCAGAGACAGCAGAGATTTTTGGGCTACGTTGGGGGTGCTGATCATGGCAGAGAGTCACCTTAAGATGATCACGATTCAGATTAGTCTGGCATCTCCATCCAACACGTGATATATAGCACTATATAGTTCCCAATGTGGTTTGACAGCCACCTTCATCACTATACCAACGTCTTCAGTGGATAAAATGTTAGCATCAAGTAGGACAAGTGCTTCCACCGAAAAACACTCATAAAATTATAACAGGGTCTCATTTTGGTGAAACTATATAGTCATAAAGTCAGCTTTCCGTTGGTCCATCTTGGTAGCGCCCCAAACAGATGGAGAACAATCGCTTTAACATCTTTGTAGGATACAGAGCTATTTGGAAGATTGAAGGTAACTTGATCAGCGCTTTCCACATATAGAGAGGACAGCAACAATTTTGCTTCTTATTGATCAGTAGCCCCTTTGACAGAAAATTTAAAATGATAAAAGTACCCATGTAGATTCCTGTCACGACTGAAAGGAGGTAATTTTTCAATTTGAATGGCCTCGCCTTGCTCTAGGTTCCTGCCACAAGGAGTAGGCGAATTGGTTTTAGAGTGACTATGGGAACCATCCCTTTGTGCGTTATCATACAGCCAGCCAAATGGACTCAAATTCGTTGAAAAGGACTCAAAAGAAGTGGTTTCCCAAGGGGGTCCATCGTACTGCCTGAGGAATATTTGTTTGCTGATCCATAGCATTCTTCCCCTGAATTGCCATTAACTGTCCCAACTTCCCCAGCTCTGGCGTGCCCCGCGAAACGTTAATTGACCATCTGCTCTGCTTTAACCAAATAGCATTTACACCATCCATCCTGAAATTCCTGTTGCAGCAATTTATACTGCTGTTGCAACTCCTGGCGGAATTCTCTTTCAACTTTCAGTTTTTGTTCCACGGCTTGTAATCAAGAGAGAACTTCTTCAATTATGTTTTTCAAGTGGGTACGCTGCAGGCTAGCGTTATCCGCTTGTTGATTGGCTTTGTTTATTTGGTTAACTAGGGAGGCTTGTTCCCGTACCAATTTCTCATTGGCCTATTGAAGGGTATCAAGACGCCCTTGCATGACTGCATACTCTCTTGTCTCACCAATTGGAAGAAGGAAGGCTCATTGGTGCTCAGCCTGACTAACAACTTCCAGTTGTGTAGCCTGACGAATAAGCTGAAGATATTTGGGAGATGTTGACCAAAGGATAAGCGCGTTATCTGTTGTTTTCTGAGTACTCCATTCAATACAAAGTTGAGTTAATTCAGCCAATAGAGAGATGACTTGGTCCGCCACTTGCCATTCCATCAGTGTCATTTTTTCTTAAGCTGGGCAATAGTGGCTTTGAGAGCTTCTGCCCATTTGGCTATCTCCATCATAAAGCACTTGGTATTATTCCCCAATGTTGTTATATTCTAAATCCACTCCACCAATAGGCCATGCTGATCTAGCAGTTCTCTTATTACTCAAGGTAATTCTAAATTTAACTGTGGTACCAAAAGGTCCAATTTACGGTGGACGTCCCCAATGCAATGGTCCATCTGTACCAGCGCCCATTGTACCTCCGAAAATGAATGATCTAGGCAGTCAATAAGAAGGTGAGTATCGTGCTGCTGTGCTCAAGCAAACTGCAATACATCTCAAATCTTAATATTGTGGCGAGCCAGCACACGCAGTAGATGGAGAATCAATGGTTGCACATAAGCGACTAAATATTCCTCAATACCATGTGTAACAAGGTGGTGAGCCAACCGCGCTGTAGTCACATCCAAATAAGACACATATACAAGGCATATCAATATTCTGGTCACGTTGGTTATAGAATAAACTCAGGGCGTTTTCCTCAGCCTCATCTTCATATAGATAATACCCGCGCAACAGCCACTCCATAATATCTTGCATTTGCTGAGGAGTCACATTTGTGGAGCGTCCTTGTTGGTTGGTCAGCAGATCAGGGCAATTATCTATCTGCAGATTGATCATAGTGGCATCATCCCCCTGTTTAATCACAGTAAATAATGTTGGTTTGTTAGTAGGTGTCTCCCATGCTTCTTCAGCATACTGCGCACGAAATCTAATAAAATTAAGTCAGAATGAGTGAGAGACCATCATTGTATCCTATTGTTGAAAAACTACAGTTGACCAGTGGCCCCTGTAGTGAGCAACACTGTTAATTCTCAGCGTATAGGCTTGATGCTTCTAAATCAGTTTGCACAGGAATTAGCCACTGAGTAACCAAATCAGATGATATGTAGATCGCCAACTATACTAATAAAAACTCAATAAACCATATATGGAGCTATTGCTCCTGGTCTTGACTTTTATTTGATATGGATCATAGACTTATCTGCAATTACTTAATAACCTTTGGAAAAAACCTCCCTTCAATCCTCCATGTGACTCAGCATATCTCGGTTTTACAAGCCAAATGCATCCTCAGCTTGGTAGTTTTTCTATTCATCTTCCCTTTTATAGAAGCTCTCATTCCAATTGAATCTTGGCATAATTCCTCTCAGTTCGCTGAATGGTCATCATTTTGATAGATTTTAATTCATGTACCCTTTTTTGTAAATATCGGGACTCATCTCAATTCCCCCTCCAACCGCTGGTATGGGTAGTGTATCGTCCAGTCATATCAACTTCCTGATAGGGACAATACAAGCTGATATTGGGTGGCATTATTGTATGCAAACTGCAATAGGGAAGATCAGCGGCCCAGGTATCCTACACAGTGGAGGCTTATCATTAAAAGTAATGCTCAAGGATCTGATAGACACTTTCAGTTTTGACATATGACTGGAGGATATAAGCCGTGGAGCGTCACAGCTTGATATTTAATGCTCAACACAGACTTAAAGCGAGCATTAAAGTGATACCCTAATCACTTACAGTCTCGTGGGGTAAACTAAACATTTATTAAATATAATAAAAAAAATGTCATGGATTGAGGAAGACATCATAATGGGGACCAATAGCAAGGATAAAGCTGCACGTCAGGAGGCCAAAAGGTAAAACTGGCAGGCCTCCATGACCTCAAACGTATCTTAAACCAACTCTGGGTTAAGGCATATATGCCCAGGATGATCCTGAGATGTGAGAAGTTTTCTCTGCGTTACAGCAGGTGCATTAAAACGAGCCAGCTTTGCAATTAAAAACGAGGGTTTGCTTCAGTTTCTCGGTGAATGGGATCTTAAAACCAACTCAGTTTTCGAAATTTTCAGCTTGGGTCAGTCTAACCTACAATTTATAACCCAAGTTTGGTCAATTACCAAGTATAGTACACTGCCTGATTGAAGCATGCGTTTAATGGGGCACCTGGGCTTAGCACCACTTCTAAATAAATATTATCCTGAATTTCCTTAAGTTTATTTTCTCTAGACCAGTTTCTCTCATTGGTCGACTTCCTCCCTAATAAAAATCCTTTGTTAAGTATACGTTTTTCTTTTTGTTAACTTGGGCGAACCTGTGCATGAACCTCTTTGAGGAGGTCTCACGCAACATTAGCCTTTTGATTTTCGCAACTGTAACTCTCTCCTATGGTGCACTGGTGGGCCGCTCTGGTTCCTTACAGCCTGGTCTGCCTTTCCACTCCGCCCAGAACACCGCTTGGGTATGAACCCCACTTTGAGGTTCACTCTAGCCTTGATGTTAATCTGATTTTTGTTCTTTTAAATCATGTTTAACACCATCGCCCTAAGTTATTTCAGCTCCAGCACTCTCTGCAGGCTTTTCTCACATTATTGCTGATTACTAGTTCTCTGGCGTTGGGTATGTGCATCGTGATCACCCCTCTGGGAGCAGGAGAGTTAAAGACAATTTCCTTGCATTAGTCACAAACCACTTTAGTTTACATTCAAAAGTTCTTTCTGTTTGGGACTTTAACAAAGTGTAAATGGGGTGCGCCGGGTGTTTGCCATGGCCAGGGCGGTTCACCACTGTTTACTCCGTTTACCAAAGGTTGGAGCATCTCAGCGTTATTCTTGCTCCCTCCAACTGGAAAGTACTCACCCTTCTTGCCCGTACCCATAGGATATGGATGCTTTACTATCCAAGAGTCATGATTCCCTAACATTCATCAAAATTCAAGTAATTGATACCATAAATTTGTTTTTTCTCAGCGCCGCGTTTGGGCAGTGTAGGTAGGATCATCAATGAAGGGCCTGGTGGGCTGGCCCTGAATATGGTGCATCACCTGCAGCCAAAATGGGTATGGTGTCATTTTCAGCCCAAATTGTGGTTTAAAATAGCATTTTCAATATACAACCGATCCAAATATCCTCTCTTATGGCTCATATATGGAACCCATTTCATTGCATCAAATCACTTCAGAAAACCCACGCTTAACCACAACAATGATTCGCAGAACACAGGAGGTGGAAAAAGAGCTATTTCTTAAATAAAAAAATGTTTATCTAATTGAAAATATAGTGGGATATGTGTCATCAGTAGCAAGAGTGGCCAACTTTCCCTCTCCATTCTATGATGCGGAAACATACCCTGGAGGTATGCTAACGCCTAAAGAAGATTTTTGTGGTGAAGTGTTGGCATTGTCTGCTATAAATAGTGATCACTCGGGATATTCTCAACTGCTAACCTTTCATCCCCTATAGGAAAAATCAGCACTACTATTTTGGTATATTGGAGCCTCTGAGAATTTTATTGACCAAGACCTAGCCAACTACCTTGAGCTGAGTTATTTACGACGTGGTATGGTTAGGGTTGGGGCTTCTCAAGGTATTCCCACCTGAAAGTTCTAGGATTAGTGGATTATAAAGTGGGCAAGTATCTTTTGATAGACCGCTTCCAAGCAATCCAAAATCTCTTGTACCTCATTATTTTTGGGAATAGAGTGGTGGCGAAAGTTTTGTGTCAGCACCATCTTGAAAGACATTACCTTGTCCCTAACATTAAAGAATGGTCGTATTTTAATTAGTCCATTGTCTGAGGCTGATGCTCAGAGTGATCTGCCCCACTGGTTCAATATCCAACTCTCAGACTTGCTTTATTGTTAAAGACCTCACTGGATGTAATTTACCTTCCTGTTTTAGGGTCTGGACTCTTCGTTTGATGAGCTTCAACCAATCTATTACCTGCTCATTTAGAGTTTGATTGCGAGTTCAAGCTCACTGTTGATCTGGTACATATATCTTCCTCGATTTGCCCTTTAACCATATGGGAGAAAGCGGCATTAGATGTGTGGGTTAAGGAACAGTCAGCCAAAGGCGCGATGTTTAGCGTATTTCCACAGTATGCTCCCCACTTCTCTTTGTGGAGAAAGCCAATGGTACTTTACGCCCATGCGTAGATTATGGGAACCTAAACAATAATACAGTACTAGATTTACATCCCATCCCTTTGAATTCTCAGATTGCGTGCTATGTGGGGAAGTCGAAAGTCTTTTCCAAACTGGATTGCCTAAACACGTTTAATCATATCCAGATTAAGAAGGGCTGGGATTGGCTAACCGCATTCCATAATAGAAAAGGTATTTTCCAATTTTGGGTTATTCCCTTTGGGCTTAAGGATGCCCCTAATATCTTTCAACGCTGTGTTGATGCGGCTTTGGGGACCTGTGGGGTATGCGCGGTTGCTTACATGGATGATATTATAATGTTTTCCCCTGACCATGAGTCCCATGCTGTACACCTTTGGCAAGTGGTGGAGAGGTTAAATAAAGCCAACCTTACGCTGAAGATTAGCAAATGAGAATTTTTCAAATCTAAGGTCACCTTTCTGTTCAACGCTGTGTTTAACAAAGGACACAAAATAACTCCATACAAGGAGAAGGCGATTCATGTTTGACCTCCACAACTTCAGTTAAGGAATTGAGGAGTTTTTGGGGACGTGTACATTCCTTAAGAAGTTCACAATGAATCTTTCTAAAGTGGCAGCGCCTTTTTATAAGGCGAGTGGAGCTAAAGTGCTCTAGTGGATCCCCATTTTTCAGGATGCTTTCCAAGCATTAAAGTGCAACCTGTTGTCCATGTCCGTTCTTCTCCTTGTAGATCCTGAAAAGGAGTTCATTGTGCCTACTGATGCCTACAACTTTGCCATAGCGGCTGCCTTACTACAGGTAGGCGAGGATGGAATAGAGTATCCGGTGGGATATTTCTCTAGGAAGATGTCTTTGCCAGAGTTAAATTATGACGTATAAGATAAATGTTACTAGCAGCGGTTGAGGCGCTGGATTATTGGCTTCATCACTTTGCTGACTCATCACAACCTTTTCACATATGTACAGATCACAATGCCTTACTGTACTACCAAACACCTTAAGTCTTAACCCCACGGCAAACACGCTGGCATGAGAACCTAGCCCAATTTGCGTTTTCGCATGAGTTTACTAAGGGCAAGGAGAATGGTTTTTGCGGACGCTTTGAGCTGCAACCCTGCACTAAAACCCAATCCTAAAGAGGTAGAGGTGCATTTTACCAACTTGATGATTCTGCCAGGTAAGATTGTGTCTCAATTTCCCTCTCACTTATCCCACGGGCCAGCGCTTGATCCTCTGAAAAATTGAAACTGACAGTATTATATGTTCAGAAAGGTTTTCTTCTTACAGCCGTTGTCAGCTGAGTATACTATGGTCCTTTCCAAGAGCAAGTTAAATCAAGAAAAAATTACCAGAGGATACCACGTTAAGGATGAGATGGTGTGGTTTCATGGACGCCTCTGGGTTCCTGCAGGACCCCTTCGCCTGGAAATCATCCGGGATCATTATGATGGGATCCCTGTTGGTCATCCTGGGAAGGCGAAGACTTTGGAATTAATTCACCGTACTTATAATTGGAAGGAATTACCCGCTCAAGTGGGCAGTATTTTAAGGAGTGCCTGATCTGCAATTAAATGAAACCAAGATTGACAACCACTAGTGTATTTGTTGGTGCCTGTTCAAAAGGCTAAAGGGCCTTGGACTTCCATATTAATAGATTTATTGTGTAATTGCCTGTTCTGATGGCTACGATGCCAACATGGTAGTAATGGACTGGTTTACAAAATTCGCCCACCTTATACTTGTAGAACCACAGTAACCGCGGCTGAGATGGCTAGGCTTTTCGTCACCCATGTGTTTGCTCTTCATGGGCCCCCTAAGAAATTAATAGCGATTGTGGACCCCAGTTCACCTCTGTTTATTTTAAGAAAAGTTGTGTAAGACATTTCAGATTTGCCCCTGCCATCCAACTGCTTATCATCCCTAATCAGATGGGCAGATTAAACGATGAATCAGTTTTTTTAACAGTTATTGCAGTGTTACACTGACGAGTATCATTCAGATTTGTTTTCTCACCTTCAAATGGCCCAGTTTAGCTATAAAAATACTTTACATGCGTCTATCAGTTGTTCCCCATTTTTCGCCAACCATGGGTTTTATCCTGTTTTAGTATGGAACTAGTTGTGTATAAAGAAAAGAAGCGGTTGTGGACTTTGTTTAGACTATCAAGGAACTACCTGGGGTTTCCACAAGTATGGAGACGGCAATGCAAGTTTATAAAGAGAATGCCAATGGAAAAAGATGGGTGGTCCCACGTAGAAAGGAGGGGATCTCGTGATTCTTAATGCTCAAAGCATACCTATCAAAAAATATGCAAAAAATGGGACTAAAGAGGATTTGGCCATACCACGTTGTCAAAAAGGCGGGTCACGCCTCAAACAATTTAGATCTTTCCTCCTCATTTCAGATCTTTTCTATTTTTATAAGAGCAAATTGACGTTGGTTGAGAGCTTACCACCAGAGACTCCAGAGTCTTATCTCTTAGATGGGGAGCCAGAATGGGAAATGGAGAAGATAGTAGCCTCCCGTTGAGTAAAAATTGAGGGCTTGAGTACCTTGTATCTTGGAAGGAATTTGATGCATTGGAAAACAGTTGGGTACCAGCATGCGACTGTGCACATGACCAAAACATAATTGCTTTTTTCACCTTCATTTTCCCCAGGCCATCAAATTTCAGTCAAAGAAAACTTTTGCCATTATGAAGTTGGCCCCAGCCCATAAGAACTTCTCCCTGGAGCAAGCCCCTGAAGGGGTGGTGCCTAAAAGGAATGAGAGGTTAATGTCATGGCTTGAGGATGACATGATAATGAGGACCAATAGCAAAGATAAAGCTGCACGTCAGGAGGCCAAAAAGGTGAACTTAGCAGGCTTCCTTGACCTCAAACAAACTTTGGACCAACTTTGGGTTAAGGCGAGTATTCCCAGGTTGGTCCTGGGGACGTGAGAAGTTTGGCTCTGCATTACAGCAGTTGCATTAAAACGAGTCAGCTTTTTGATTAAAAATGATGGCTCGCTTCAGTTTCTTGGTGAATGGGGTCTCATAACTTGCTCAGATTTCGAAGTTATCAGATTGGGTCAGACTTAACTATAATTTATAGCCCTAGTTCTGTCAGTTTACCAAGTATAGTACCTTGCCCAATAAAAGCGTGCACTTATTGGTGCACCTGAGCTTAGCACTACATACTTTAATCAAGTAATATCCTGAATTTCTTTAAGTTTATTTTCTTTACACTAATCTCTCTCATTGGACAACTTCATTTTTAATAAAAACCCTTTGTTAAGTATACTTTTTTCTTTTTGTTAACTTATGAACTTGCACGTGAACCTCTTTGAGGAGGTCTCGCACAACACAAACCATTTGATTTTCACAACTGTAACTCTCTCCTCTGGTGCACTGCTGGGACGCTCTGGTTCCTTCCAGCCTGGGCTGCCTTTGCACTCTGCCCAGAGCACCACTTGGGCATGGACTCCATTTTGGGGCTCACTACAGCCTTGGTGTTAGTCTGATATTTGTTCTTTTATATATTCTTAACCACCATCGCCCTAAGTACTTCAGCTCCAGCACCCTTCATAAGGCTCTTCTAACATTATTAATGATGACTAGTTCCCTGGCGTTAGTTCTGTGCACCGTGCACCACCACGCTGGTAACAGAAGAGTTATAGACATTCTACATACACAAAAAGCTAAGTCATCTCTTCGGAGTTAATGGCTAACATACAAGAAATAAAAGAGCTAAATTTGTGAAGTGGTTCATGACCACATGATTGCATTAAATTCATTGGAAAAGGGAGGCTCAAGAAGAAGCTGATAGATACTAAGTTTCATGTAACTTGTTCTTGCTTCAAGGAAGGATAAACCATTCCTGTTTAGTCTATCAAACTTAGGATCCGTGAAGCTCATGCAATTGGTA
This sequence comes from Massospora cicadina, assembly GCA_022478985.1. NCBI lineage: Eukaryota > Fungi > Entomophthoromycota > Entomophthoromycetes > Entomophthorales > Entomophthoraceae > Massospora > Massospora cicadina. Next base: position 21,191 of record JAKSZP010004787.1, read on the forward strand.
ATCTATAATTGTAGATCCTTGTAGATCTCCATCCAGTTAAAAGTCCTTTTATCTGAGATTGAGGCACTATTTATGACCTGGGTGCCCAACCATTAGGGATCATGGTGAGCAGCGATTAATTCGTCTTGGAGTTAGAGAGGCACTAAAAACCAATTTTTAGAGCAAAATCCGCACCACCATTCTTTAGTAATGAGTACACTTGTGGCTCGGCAAACCTAACTAATTTACCAGCTTCAGCCCTTCCAGAAAAAGGCCTGACCCATCAGTACCCAAGATTTAATGGCACATCCAGCAACCAGTCAGCCTAGAAATTTTGGGATGAGTAATGGTGAGAATCTGAGTGGAAGGGTTCATTATTGATAACTCTTATACTTCCTCCTCCATCAGACTAGGGAAAGTTGTATCTTAGCAGAATAGCGACTATATTTATCACCCTTTTTATGAGCTCATACTTAAAAAAGCTCTCAAAATAATAGAACGTCTGAGCCTTAAATTGCGCTAACTTCAGGGGTTTTTGAAAGTGCATCAGGGCCTGGTACTATATCCGCACAATCACCTTCTGCAACAGCCCTGCAGAAGGTACTGCTGGTGAGTAGGTGACCACCCACAGTGGCCAAATTTTACTATGAGTGGCCCACGTCTATTTAAAAAATTAACTTGCATATGAAATAGGCAACTGGATTTTATAACCCATCATGCTCTTGAAGCAGCACTGTCCCATGACGGCCAATGCAGCGTTACATGCTACAATAAAAGGGTTGGTGGGGACAGAATGTTTGAAAACTGTAGGTACCACAAAACTCCTTGATGGCGTCAAACGCCTGTTGGCACTCTTCCGTCCATTAGAACGTAACTTTCTTTCCTGTCAAGGGATGCAGCGGCGCAGACAGATTCAAGAGGGTGGGTGAGAAGTTCTTCAGAAGTATGATTGTGGCCAAGAAACTCTGCAACTGCTTCTGGGCAGTAAGGGTGGGCAAGTGAGGTTTGCTTTGAGCTTGCTGTGAGTAATCGCGTTACCATCCTTATAAGCAAGTTACCTAAGAAGGTATATTTATCCCTGAAAAACTAGCACTTGGAGATTTCTACATAGAGTTCTGCTTTGTGCATTGCAGTTATAACCGCCTCCATGTCATTCTCATGCTTCTCAGGATTAGGGGAATGCAATAAAGACACATCAATACATGCCACAAACAATTGAGCTGCTGATTTTAAAACACGTCATAGATCATCTGCTGGAACATGGTTGGGCGTTTTTCAAGTTAAAAAGCATCATTAAGAACTATAAGGTTCCTCTGCTAGTAAAAACCGTGTCAACCCACTCCTAGCCTTCTGCCACCCTAATTTGGTCAACACATTTACATAATCGCACTTTACAAAAACCCAGGTCTTCAAAATTCCTGACTATTTGTCTGCTTAAGGGGGAGGGGATAGGGATAATAAACGACAATGTTATTTAAATACACATAGTTCATGCATGGGCACAACGTTCTATAAGCCTTCTTAGAAAGAACTATGGGAGAAGCTACAGGAGAGTATTGCTTAAACACCCACACTTTTGTGAGCATATTATTTAACCACACCTCTAGGGCCTTATTTTCTTGCCTTGCATAAGATTACAGAGGGCAATTGACATTGATTAAATATGCTATCAAGCGGAAGTCCAGATTATGCTCAGAGTAGGAGGTAAGATAGTTGGCCTTATCCATATCAAAAATGTCCATGTACTGCAATAAGCTGTAAGGGAAATCCGGCGGTAGCTCAGAGAGGAGGAAATTAAACAATTGACCCCACTTATCTGTCAGAGGAAAAGGTATCAATAAGTAGGAATTTACCACATGTATAGGGACTTGCAAAAGATTTAAGGTTGGACTCCAGGTAATACTAAATTTGTTGCTGAAGTCACCAATAAAACCTAAAATAATGGGAAACAACAGATACAGCACTGCAGTATACTGGTCACAGAAGCCAAATGCGTGCACCACAAATGGTATAGGCCATTTTATCATATAGTAAGCTATCAAGGCTGACTATAAAATACTACTGAGAACCCTGCATCAAGATCTAGATCCAAATCCTGAGTGACCTTCAAGCTCATAAAATTCATGGACGCTAATGTATTCAAGAAAGACTCAATGGAGACTATATGGGGTCCCAACTGAATTTTGACAGCAACAAAAAGAGGGCAGTTCTTGTTTATTAGCAACATTCTGAGATTTCAATAGGGGAAGAGATACCCAATGGCCTATCCGCTGGGCCATCCTTAAGGGTTTAACCATGTCCTCTGCCAACTGAACAACCTTAACTTCCAGATATGGTATGTCAGACAAGCATGACAACAACGGAATTACATACTTCTGCTCTCCAAGAGCGTCCAAGTTGACAGCTTGAATACTATCACCATAACTTAAACCAGCGGAAGGGGGTGAAAAATCTTTGACAACTGTGACAAACATCAACCCCAAACATGTGACCTATCTAAACTGGACATAACAAGGGGAGTTCACACACCTAAGCTATTTTACAATTGAAGCAGGGGTAAAATCCACCAATGTTTAAGTCAGGAGATCTTATTTAACTGCAGCATTAAAACTGTGATCCAAAGAATGGGCCATTCCTTTAACAACCATCACATTAACCAAAGGTTTGACCTTCCATTCATAAAAACCAACGCAGCACCCCAATTCTAAGGAAAAAAGAGAAGGAAGAGAATTTTGGTCAACCATTATGGCACGGAGCTTCAGATAATAATAAAACTGCGCTGGCACTCAGGATAAGTTACCACTCAATATACCAGCCAAAATACCTCTGGTATAGCCATTCATTTTCTGGGATGCAAAAGAAATAGGGAAACCGTGAACACTAGCCAGTAATTTTCAAAATTGGAAATCAAAGACACTAAGTATCTGGTAGAATTTGTAGACTCACAGATAAATTTGGAGTTTTTTAAAAGAATTTTATTTGAACCAAAAACGTGGGAAAAGGAAAAAATTGAAAGAAAGCAAAACATGCCAGGGTCCACTGCCTTATAACTCAATAACATAGGGAATGGGACAAATGCATTTACTGTCAGTAATAAATTCGTGATTTAGCTAAACTTGATTATAATTAAAACTCTTCACAACGGCGTTTTTGTCTCATCCTGGCAGCCAACTTAGGCTCAAATTTGGTCACCAGATTTTCCTCCTGGCACAATTTCTGTTTGCAGATAAGCGACTATTCATCTGGGAGGCAACTGGGTGCTCCCATGGCCAGTCCCATTATGTAAGGAAGGGGTTTATTGTTCCCATACCTTCCAGGGATGAGCTCATGATTTCTGGCAACAGAGGAGAATGGCGGTTAGGTTTATAAGCCCAAAACTGATTTGTTCATTTTATTTTGTTTAGATATTGATTTAAACCTATCAATGGAACTCAAACCAGCGGAGACAACCTCATGTGGGGGAGAATCGCTACCAACCCTCATCTGATGGCCCTGGCCTTAGCCACTTTCCGATGCACACCCTAAATTTTCTGGATCAACTCATTGGTGGTTGGAATAGGGAGAGGCTAAATTTTAATGGGTATACCATCACAACCTCTCATTTACTACATAGTCTAAGTCACCTATGGTGATAAGAGTGATGGCCACTGGCTTCATCCCCTTCTTGGTACAAAATAGGAAGCCAAATTAAGCCACAGGTTTGATCCCAAGACTTACACTCACCGCACCTCAGCAGGTGGGGCATCAACCGCATTTGCTAATGAAATCAACCAGAATTACACTTACTTTTTTCAATAAATTGAGGCGACTCACTTTCAACCGTGTTTATGTTAAGATGACAATTAGGCCCTTGGGAGGCTTGACCATTACATTAAGCAGAATTAAACTTTTTTGGCGAAATTTGTTACTGTCCATCATGCAAGACGGAGGATGATAGTGTCCCAAGCATTGTCTTTATTTCTTGTTCTCCTCATTGATTTAGCTGTCCTCTAATGATGAGGGTGGTATAGGGGGTGTCCTTCAGACTGCTGACGGTTAAACCTGTTACACCCTCCAGGAGATCTCCATGGAATGCGTTGATGCTTTCCGTGACTCCTGGATTTATTTAATGTACTTGCCCCTATTCCCCACCAAAAAGGTCGTCCATTAAAGGGCTATCGCTGGTTGTGCCCACTGTTGAGAATTTTTGGAAGCTCTCCCTTAGGGGGGTGATGTGATGAATTGATAGTTTGACATTTTACCCTATAAGTGTAGATAGTCTGGATTAATTATATTGATGGTTGAAATCCAAGTTCTGATCAGAAAAACTTGAATAAAGATTTTTTTAAATATTGGAATTATTAGCTCTTGACTCGACTATCAATAATGTGTTGATTAAGCTTTAACGCATAGATTCTTTTAATAATTTTAACTTGATGGTTCCTTTAAATTTAAAAGCAGTGATTTCATTTCACCCAATTAAAATTTCTTAGCTGTGTTGCCCTCACAATAAAACTGTTTGCAATATTATTGTCTATATTGTGATGTCAGCTAAAGTTTAAATTATAAGTTAAAATTTATAATAGCAGATAACAATATCCCAAGCTTTCCTCACCTACATTGTTGTACTGACGTTTGCCCTAGCACTGAGAAAGCTGCCTCAGGTGACTGAGGCCAGTTGGGTTTTGAGCTTCTCTCCTGCACCTCATCCTGATGCAAGAATCCCAAACAAACCAATTGTTTTTTGTTCATGAGTGACAGAGGCCAGCTTTATTATTGCCAAACCGCTGCACCTAAATTTGAGGTGGTGCTTTTAGTAAGAGCCCAACAAAAGTTTCCTCACCAGACGATCAGAGTCTGGTGAGCATTAGGAGCTTCCAACATCTCATCTGGAGCAGCATAAATGACATTGCTAATGGAACCAGTGGGAATGACAATTACCTAATTTCAAATTGATTTAGGTGACTCTCTTTCAGCTGGGTTTGTTATCAAGCTGACAATTAGGCCCTTATGAGGCCTGATCATTATAATTGGTGCAACTGAGGTCACAATTATCCTGTGAAAATACCCCAAAAAATTATATAAGGACTTGTCCTTCTTGAACTTATTTGTGCCCATAAGGGCACCCAGTGCATGCAACTTTTTGGGATGAAACCTGTGGTGCTTTCCTTGACACATTTGGGCTGCGAATTCAAGGCTCATTACAGAACCATGACCATGCGTGGGGTGACTCACACCACACTAAAACTAACATATTCCTTAAATTTGATATACCAGGTAGAAAAGGCTGCCCAGCCATTTTGAAAATATCCCTCCCATTTCTTATTGGGAATAATGAGACCAGAATGACCCCAAGTTGGACTTATTTTGAGGAAATAAGATTGCCAAAGCTTTCCACTGCTATTTCTAACCGTTGCATGACTATGGCCAAGGAGCTTGTCACTTGGATATCTTCTGGATGGAGGCAACATTGGCTTCTAGCAAGCCATAGACCACACATCACCCCCAACATATCGTGCACTAA
>JAKSZP010004788.1:0-26612 GCA_022478985.1 Massospora cicadina
CTCTCAAGTGCTTCCAAAGCCATGATTACAACTAAATTGCTTTTCAGGGATTATGTAACATTATGATTACTTCTATCAAACAAATTGTTTTCTTAGATTCTTTTTTGGACCCTGACATCATGAGGTTTTGATGCATTTAATCAGATATCCTTCTCAACAATAGTTTTGACCAAACCTTTAGATCAGATTTTTATCCCATCATCAGTTTAACTCAAATCTTTAATTTAAACCATTATCCTGACAACGCCACCTTATAGATCTTAACGCAGGGGGATGACGGCCAGACAAATTGACTGTGTACCTAATTTATCAAAGTCTCTGAGCGACCTCCACAACAGAGTAATCATTTCTTCCTTTATATATAACTTTATAGGGTCTTGATCAATTAGTACCTTATATGTTATTGCGTCCACCAGGTTTGTGATAATAAAAAAGGATTAATTTACCCTTTTGAAAGGTATGCAGAGGAGCATGCCTATTGTTAAATGATTAGTTTCTTTGGTGGTGATAGCAGACAAATTTTTGAAGCCAAGACTTGAAGTCAATTAACCTCATTAATGATACTTTTCATAGAAACTTTAGGGGATTTAGGGATTCTTGATCTAAAATGGCTTCCACTTTAGAGGCATCTGGGGATTTCTTTAATACAAGGTTTGGAAGAGTTATTCTGACAATATGATGATAACTTATTTATAAGACAAGAATTACATTAGAAAGATATTGTAGCCAATGTAAAGGGTCGGTTGAGGCCATTTTCAGAAGAGAGTTGAGGTTAATCTACCATCTACTCACCCTATCATTCCATTGGTTGTAGGATAATAAGGAGTGGAAAACAAATTGTGTGGACCCAGTTAATTTGGTTAACTCATTCACCAGCAATGATTGAAAATTCTGACCACTATCAGAGAATTATGTTAGGGCACCCATGCTGGGTGATAATTAGATTATAAAGGAAGGTGGTGGAAGCATTTTCTGAAGCGGGAGGGCAGAGCTACAGCTTTAATATAAATTGTAAAGATCAACAGCTAGAAAGAGGAAATGGTGGTCATTAGATGCTCAAAGGGATGGGCCTTAACACCAATACTTATAGTATGAAAGGGTTCAAAGGGTGGAACTATTTGATGTTGTGGTCAGGGATAAGCTCCATCCTGAGATTTTACATACCAGACAGAACTCTAATATATTTTGAATTGATATGAGTCTCTTACTTAATAACATAGGGTCTTAAGCCACTGGTGAGTTTTCCAAATTCCTCTATGGATGACTTGCAGATGTCCTTCTAGTATAACATCTGTGCAAGCTGAAGATCAAATGTAGAGTGAGCATTTTTGTGACATGAGTTTCTATAGGCTACCTTCATTTTCATGGATATTTGCTGATATTTTTCTCTAATTCTTTTTGAATAGCGGGCTCATCTTTCCATAAATGAGGGTTGGGTTAAAGATTGTATAGTCAATCTTCCACAGGTCCAGTTAAAATTATAATAGGTAACCTGGATAAACAAATCGCATTTTATGTATGAGTCCTAGACATGGTTAATAAATCTTGGTTTGAAGATTTAAAGCCCATTGGGACAATTTTACATCAGGATATTTCATCACTTGGAGCCATTGCAATGAAGCATGGTCGTATGTATGGTAAAAATACTGCTTCCTATGGAATTAAAGTAAAAATTTGCTTAATAGCCAATAGTACCGCCAAATACTCTTGTTCTGTAACTCTATAGTTGTGTTCAGCTTTTTATAGAAGTTTTGCTATGATAAGCTAATGGTAAACACCAGATATTTGTCTTTAAGGGATAATATAGCTCCCATAACTATAATGCTAGCATCAGTAAAAGTAAAAGTGACTTGTCAAATTAGGATGCATGAGTACAATGGAGTGTTAAAGTAATTTATTTAATGGGCTAAAGGCCTGTTGCTGCTCATTTTTTCATTGGAAGGGTATTCATTTATTCAATTGATATACTAAGGTCTCAGAGTTATTGGCAAAGTGTGAAATGAATTAGCGATTGTATCACCTATCCATAAAAAGACCTGTACACTGCATAGGGATTTAAGGGGACATAATCAATGTGGGCTATATCTTTTATACATCAGGAATATTCTGGCCTTGCTTACCTTATGGCCCAAAAATCTAAAGTGCTTTTGAAAAAGGAACATTTTAAAAAAGTTTCAAATTCAAATGCTTTGCAAAATCTTGAAATCCTCCCTTATTGTGCCAAGTAGCAGTAAAAGTTCATAAGAAAAAGTTTATATATTGTTGAGATAGACTAATACATAAAAGAGTTTTAATTATACTAATAAACCATCCATTGCTCCTTGAAGGTGTGGCAGGGGCGTTGTATATCCCTGCTTCATCTCAGTAGACTCAAATAACCTTTTGCTAAAAGATGAGGGCGCACTTTTTTCATTATTTAGGTATAAGTTAATCTGCCAATACCCACTGGCGATGACCATTGCTAAAAACTGGAATCCTAACATTAATTGTAAGGAGTCATCTATATGAGGTAAGGGATAAATAACTTTTTCGCGTAAAGGAATTTATTCAGAAATAATACACAACAACTTGATGCCTGAAATACTTTTATGAATTAGCAAAATCAGAGAGGCCCAAGGGCTTTTAGATGGTACATGTAGCCCAGCTTCTAGTAAAGTTTTAGTTCAAGTGCTACTTGTGATTCCTTGACTTATATTTTTACTAAGCTTCAGATTTAAATGGGGGTGTCAGGAATCGAGATAACAAACAAATCAAAGTCCCCACTTACAAATTAAACTGTAATGAATTGACTCTCAAACTATCCAAATGGAGACGACTTCAGGATTCACATCCCCAATTCCTGAGTCACGTGGGGTGGAGTTTCCCCTATCTGGTCATATGGGCGTTGGAATACATTGAGGATGCCCAACAGGCGGTCAATCCAGAAGGGCAGGACAGATCCTGAATGGATGGGGCCACAACGATCCTCAAGGCACTATGTCCCCACTCACCCTATAAATATTGACACCTTTTAACCTAATAAAATATTCATTATTCTATCCACCTTTATGTTTCCTTCTTGACCCTTTATGAATTTACAGCTTTGAGCCACGTTTGGACCTCAGAGACAATCTAGAGAACTGTAACACTGACAAATGTGGTGCTCATTACAGGGGGCTTTGAGCTGTTTTAAGTGGAAACATCTATCACAACAATGGAGAATACTATCAGCCCTGAATACCAATCTGTTGGTCAGTTAAGAAGTGTTGCTCAATGGGTTTGTACCTTGGAATATGTAATATCACTCTCACAGCCTGAGAGGTTAGAATTCTGGGCCATATTCCAGTTCTCCCTGCACTCTATTGATGGAAGTCAATACCAACTTTAGTATGATAACCTTAATAATGTTGTCCAACGATTAATAAATGGCATCTACTATGTGGGTGCTTGCTCCAACTGTTCCTGTGCCTCTTATATTCCCTCTACCATGAGGGACCTCTATGACTCAGCCCAGCTGCCAGCAGGAGTACTTGCTCTGGGCTGAACGCTATCTTTTCACTTTGTTCACCCAGCTAATGATCACCTACTCCAACTGGTTGGGTTGCACCATAAAGAAGTCTCCTAGCAACTGGGCTCCTTCAGCATTGCACTCTCACATTGTAAATTTCTATAACGCAGCTTCCTCCTTTTTTTCATGACAATCACGAGATTTTTATTGATAACTGATGGCTTATCAATGAGGTCCAAGACCAAATTTTGGTGTTAGACAGTAGGATCTCTGGCTACCTTGAGGACCAGCTGCGTGAGACGTCCAACTTCTTAAGGCAACATGGAATAGGATTTCACCAAATCGAAAATCTGGTATGAGCTTCGCAATAACACTTTTGGGAGCTGGCCTCTTGCGACTACTCCTCCAGGAGTGAAGGCCCAGAAGGGCCTAGGGGGCTGAAGGTCCCCAAAGGGTGTGTAGGACCTGAAGGTCCAGAGGGTCCCAGTGGACCTCCTGGCCCCAAGGTCCTTAGGCTCCTACCCCTGATGGCCCTGAGGACCCATGGCGGAAGGATGTGATAACAGCCTTGGCTGCCCTATGTGATCAAATTCAGAATGTAGCTCAGGGATGCATAATCCAGGTGGATGGAGTCCCCTTGACCCTAGGGTCTCCATTGATGCACTGTTGGATGAAATGGACAACCTCAATGGCTTCACCAAGATTACCAATACTCGCATCTCTCAGCTCAAAAAAACGTGACAAGGGTTCAAAACCCGTTTGACTACCATTGAGAGCCATCTTCGCCTTCAGGGCGCTGACATTTAATATCTAAAGGGGCAAGTCACAAATAAGGCTTCCGGTTACTCTCTAAACCAGATTGGGATGATATCCAAGAAAACCTTGAGGGCCTATAGCAATGGCTGGACCAGCAGGCACCCCACGACTATACAGAGACTGAGATCTCGGAGCCACCGCCCATCCCTGGTGTTAACACCCTTTCCGCTCCTCTTTTAACTAACTTATAAACCTAATTTAAAAGAAAGGTACTCCACCGGTTAGGAAAGCATTGCCTCCTTCTTGTACGCATATGAGAGTTCCATGGAGGAGGCCACTGGCCGGCAGAAGATAAAGCATATCCACTCCTGCCCAGATAGCACTGCTTGTGAGATCATGACCTCCTATTTGAAGGAGAGCAACACCTGGGAACAGGTCTATACAGCCTATATCCAAGAGTTCAGCAACAATCAAACCCTGGATAACCAAAAACAGGCGTTCATGGGTATCCAACTGAATAAAGGGTAAAGCCCCATGGAGTTTGCCATCTAAGTTTATGCCAAGCACAACCCTTAGTCACTACAAATCGTATAACCCTGGATGATGCTATTACCACTGTCATTTCTGCATTGGAATCTTATCCCAAGGTTAAAATTCATATGAGTGTGCAGAAGAATGGGTTTACCTGTATCTAGGAGATCTAGGAAGCACTTAACAAGATCGCTGTGTTGACTCTACACTTTAAGGCTACATTTACAGGCTCTCTAACCTTCCTAGAGTTCATGCGGCAAAAAACTAGAAAAACCTTAACCTTAATGCACTTACTGCAACAGTTTCTGACTTAATGCCAAGACCTGCTGGAAACGACTTGCTGAAGAGGCAGGAAAAGGGCCGTCACCGTGAAGGACGAGGCGCTTCATGCTGACATCCCTACCCATCCTCAAGGATCCATCTATGACCTTGAATGAACCTGGAACTATCATACCTGGAGAATATGTTGCGGTATCCAATGATAAAGAAATTGATACTGCTTACTCTTCTTCCAATGACGCTCCCATGTTCCTCATGCTGCTGCACCAGTTTGGAAGTCTTGTTACCCAGCTCGCAGTTCAAGCTCATAAAATTTCAGTCCTTGCCATAGTTAACAGTGGCTCCCCAATGAACGTCATATCATCCAAGTTAATAAAGCATGTCAAGATCGCTCCAGATTTGCCAAACTATAAGGAGTAAGGCATGGTAGGCCCACTTTTTACACAATCTATAGGGGCTTATTCATCTCTACCTTTATGGTTTGTGAAGCTTGCTGTAAATACTCCCACTGTGCGCTAGATAACACTAGTTATGACCTGCTCCTTCAGACTCAGTTCCTTTGAGAATATTCAGTAGTATTCCATTATGATGGTGTCTTTCTGTCCCTACTAGGCATCAGCTCCCTCTGATTTTTGAAACCTCTCGTGATTTTAAACTGAGGACAAGGCCTGAGAAATTTACTGGAGAGTGAAGGCAAAACCAATTGGCTCAAATATCACATTAGGGGCTCCTGAGTCCGACTACCCCTTCCTGTTGTTGATGGGCAAGAGGGCATGCCGGTCTACTTACCTAGGGCAGCTACAATAACTCCGAAGTCCCAAGTCATTGCTGACACCTGGGTCCATGTCAACATCCCCTTGGGATACCTATTGGAAGTATGAGGCCTAGACAACCTGTTTATGAAAGAGGTGGTAACCTGCCTGGGGATCCTAGATCCAGCTTATGCCAGATCTATATCAGTGTTGTTGGCCAACCTTACTGACAAACCCAAAAATTAGTAGGTCCAAACAATCCTGCCGCCTATATCTGCCATCTACTGGTGAAGGCTATTGCTGATGTCTGAAGCTTTGGGGACTTAAGATTTCAGCTTGGAGACACCTCCATTGGTCAGCCCGGTCAATACCAATAATGGCAAAGACCTCTCAGATGACCAATAACATAAGGTTCAAGAGTTGTTTGAGGAGTATTTGGACCTATCTTTGGCCTCAATTTACTACTTTGGAAGAATGAACGAGTCTTGCATCATGTGGAAACTGGGGATGCTTCCCCTTTCTGTCCTGACCTTACCAAAAAAGCAAGCTTGAAGAGGCTCAGGTGTCAGTGGAGCTCAGACAATTACCTGACGTTGGACTCCTAGTACCATTTTGAAGCCCTTGATCCTCTCTTCTTCTGCTGGTTCAGAAGAAGGATGGCAGCCACCTGGTGATGGACAACTGGCGACTCAACACCATCACCAAGTAGGCCACTTATCCTCCGCTTGAATTGACAATTCCCTCTGTCTGCTTGCCGGATCTCAGTACTTCTCTGCCATGGACCTCGCCAATGGATATTGGCAAGTTGAGCTCGCCCCTGAAGATCAAGCCAAGTGTTCTCTAATAGCCAACAAAGGACTATTCGAGCCCAAAAGGATGCCCCAGGGACTTTGTAATGCCACGGTCACATTTTTAACGTGCCATGGACGGTATCCTTGGGGACTTTAATCTTTCATGCATTCTCATCTAACTAGATGACATTATTGTTTTAAAACTAATCTTCAATAGGCACATTGAGCATCTCAGGGAAGTCTTCAATTAGCTACGGAAGGCTTCTATAAAGCTTAAGCCTTTGAAGTGCTCTCTTTCAATCTGAACTGGAGTTCCTGGGACACAAAGTTTCCAAGGATGGCATCCAGCCTATACCAGACAAGGTCGACGCCATAGAGAGAATGTCACACCCTCAAAGTTTAAGAGATATACAGGCATTCTTAGGCATGGTGGGCTACTATTGTCAGTTTATCCCCCAGTTTGCGCCTAGCTGAGCCACTATTCTACCTAAGCATAAGAATGTGCCATTTGAATGGCGGCCTGAACAAGAACAGGCTTTTAATGCCTGGAAACTTCTCTATGTACTAAACCTAATTTAGTCCACCCAAGCTTTGACCAACCCTTCTTGTTGTTTATGGATGCAAGTAATGTTGCCGTCAGGGCTATCCTAGCCCAATATGATGACAAAAAAGTCGATCATCCTGTGTCATATTTTAGTAAGATGATAATAAAGCTGAATGGAACAACAGCGTTACCAAGAATGAGTGCTTGGCTGTCCTGCTAGCCACTAAACATTTCTGGCCTTAGCTCTATGGTACATACTTTACCATCATTACATACTAAACCTCGCTCCGGTGGCTTCAGAAAATGAAGGACCCATATGGCTGACTATCCAGGTGGGCTTTATGACTACAGAGCTATAATTTCACCATTGTCCATCATGCAGGCACAATTCACCAAAATGTCGATGGCCTCTCCAGGATTCTAGTGCTATCAGTTTTGAGCCCCAAGAAGTACTGACCTTATTATTAATAGGACGACCTGAGCTGTGGGAATTGGAAACTTTTGAGGTCCAAGATGAACTCAAAGGATGACTTGAGACACTCAATTTTAAGGATGGGCTGCTCTACAAGAAGGTTAATAAAAAGTGGCTCCCTTATGTCCGTCCTTCTTCCCAAACTGATGTTATTCTAAAAGCCATTCTACTGTGGGACATGGGGCAGTTAAGAAGACTCATGAATGGTTGAAGTCACGATGTTACTGGGATTAAAATGATGAAAACCATTCAAGAGGACTTGAAGCATGTATGACTTGCCGATTTTAAGACTAAGCCAATACTCAATACCAACAATCAGTTGTCACCCTGACTGGGACCTTCATTTCGTTTGCATTGATATGGCGGGTCCCTTCCCACTGGATTGCATGACCATAAGTATAATATCCTAGCCGTGGACCACTTAACCAAGTGGGTTAAAGAGATTTCAAAAACAGGTGCCACTGCCAAAGCCACAGCCCTCTTCCTTTTTCAGTCCGTTTTCACCAAGCATGGGTGCCCCCAAACCTTACTTTCAGATAATGGGATAATTTGCTTCACAGATAGTACAAGAACTTACCTCGCTATTTGGCACTACCCAGATTTTTGCTGCACCATACCACCCATCAACTAATGGAGTGGTAGAAGGCGCTAACAGAACTCTTATTTCCATTTTAAAAAATTTGGCCGCCTTGGATCATGCCCGTTGGAACCACTACCTATCCAGAGCTTTATTTGCCTACAGGGTAAGCTACCAACGAGTCATTAAGATGTCCCCTTTTGAAGCCCTATATGGGCGTGCACCTCGGCTATCAAGTAGCGTCAAGCCATTGCTCAAGGCCTCCATACCTGAGAACTCCAAATTAACTATAAAGGGCCTTAGTTGAAGAAATTGTCCGTCTTCAAGCCCTAGCTACACAAGGCATTATCACCACTACAGGAAGAGAGACATCCCGATTTAATCTCGGCCAACCCTCCTTACCAGCTTTCAAATTAGGTGACCTTGTTCTCTTGTATAACCATTGACCTGGAGGTTGACAGAATAAGCTAGACGTTCTTTGATCTGGAACTTATAAGGTCATTCATAAGGTGTTTCAGAGTGATCCATTGCTGATGTCAACCAGTGGACTGTGGTCAATCAGGTGCATGGCCAGTTCCTTCAGCCCTATACCCCCTCTGACATGATCTTGAGGGGGGCGTTGTTGAAATTTGAGATAACAAACAAATTGAAATTCCCCACTTCTAAATTGAGCCATTATGAATCTACTCTCAAACCTATCCGAATGAAGACAACTTCAATTCCTCATCCTCAATTTCCGAGTCATGTGGGGCAAAGAATCCACTGATCTGGTGTAAAAAATTACTTATTTGGTTATTTATTGGCAAACAACCCTAGTAATCTTTTTACTGCACAGGTTCGATTTCCTTGTGCACTTCATTGCGTTGTATAGTATAATAGATTATCATTCAATAATAGTATGACAACTATTAACCATAGTTAAGTATGAATTCTTATATCTCGTCCCAACGCTCAGCCAGTATTTCCAATTAATATTTGTGATGTCATAATTGTTGGGATTTCTTCTCTTGTTCTGTCCAACCTGATCTTCTCTGAGATTCCCTGGTGACAGTCTCTTTAGTCCAACACAAGTCAGCAGCAATCCCCAATTGTGTCTCCTTCTTCTCTAGATCCCCGCTCAGATATTTACTCTTTTCTCTAATGTTCTTCAGATTATTTCATACAGTAATAATATTATTAAGAAGAATAGCACAATGGAAGCTGATGATAGTTTACTCTTAAACTATATACTAGATGAATAACTTGGAACTATATAACTCTGTTCTCATAATTACTACCCTTTTTATTATTTTGAATCCTAGGGAATTTATAGTGGGGATTTTGTCATCTAACCCTTAGTTGACACCTCTTCGATGAAACAGCAGCCATTGCCATTGAATCACCCATCCTCATCTCAGTAGTGATGGTCTTCCCCATCCTGGCTAGGATTCTGCCGTTGGACATCCTCAAGACCTAAGCGGAAAGAGTCAGAAAACGTGTCCCTAACGTTTTCCTCTTAATCCAAGTGAATCAACCATATTTGGCTAGCAACCTGCTTAGGTAATAAAACTTATTACCCATTAAGGCAGATCATTCATCAACCAATCGATTTGCTAGTTGCAGGCAGCATCACTCACCTTGCAACTTGCTATTCATTCCCAATCAGTTGGTGATGAAATTTGACAAATCCCAATTGGTACACCTGATAGTTAATCACTATCAGATGCCCCTATTTTTTTGGCAACTCTTCCCGATGAGCTCTTAAGTATTTGTCCAGATCAATCCCTGATGGATACAACCAGGCGAATATCCCAAAATCCCCTGAATGTAGTTCCTCCAAAACTTGGGCCAATTAAATTTCCAATTCACTTCGCCTTAGGGAATTTTTACTAGCAATTCCTGGTAATCTAGCAGTCTGAGAATCTGGGAAAAAATCCCAACAAATCCCCCTTCTTGCCTAGATTTCCAGCGAGAAAAGGACTGGTGCATGGGAACACCACTTCGAACACATGGTCAAATACTTCATTTGCTCAAGCGGAGTATGACCACCAATACTCAACACTGCTCAGGACGACCTTGGCATGCGGCTCTCTTCCTCTTCCTCCTCGCTACCGCCTACTCAGAGCGTGGTCCCCACAATCTACTATTATGCCATGCTGATTGATTTACTTGTGATGATATAAGTCCCAGGATTCAGTTTCCCCCATCAGGGCATATGACCTGCTGTCATATTCAAGATTCTTGGTCCGGCGTCCTTGATTTCCTGATTTTCTCCTCATTCTAGACAGAAGACTCTTGCCATTGATGTTTGTTTTGCAGCTCAATCAAGACTACTTTATCTTTATTCGCCCTGGTTATTTCTCTCATAACCTCTTGGCTCAAGTCATTCTTAATTCTTCTCTTGGAGAGCTTATCTCATTAATTTTGAGATTAGTTTCTCTAAAATTATAGCTTAATGGATTGTAGAGTGCATAATGTCAACTTCCTTATAAGTCTGAAATCACCCTCTCATCCAGCTCATATGTCAAATTCTGAGTCATGATATAAACAGTTTCTTAATAGTTTGTCTGATCAGGACCTCCGTCTCTTCCAGAAGATGAATTGGGATGCTCAACATAACCTCTTCTATGGTTCTTACAGGACCCATAAACCTAGTCTGGCGCTAGTGGCTAGTCCTTCCATCAAATTACTGGAAATGGTAACTAATCCCTCCAAAACCAGGATTGCGATCATTTTGAACAACTCTCATCTGATTCTTCCTCTGCCGTCAATTCCAGACTTGGATTTTGAAACTCTCCTGGATTTGGCTCCTTTTGCTGATGCACCAACCATTGTCATAGATGCTCCAGAGATTATGCCATTTTCTCTTGATCGCTTTTTCTTGCTGGGTCAGGCCTGCTTCCTGAGTTCCTCTTCCAACTCAGACAATATTAACAAACCTGCTGTTCTGGCTACTGAGCTCACTCACGGTAATAGTATCTACTTCAAGCTCCCCTACACTGAACTCTGGTCCAAGTCACTGAGGCTTTGTCCCTAGCACTGAATCCCTCTGATCTTGATAACATCCTGGATTGGGATATCGCTGCTTATTCTCTTCACTTTGCTGGTCAAGTACTACGAAGTTGGTCCACAAAGCTTCCATCCTCACTTAGGTTCACCGCTAATTCAGCTTTAGCTTCCTAGAAGCCCATAGCCGTTGCTTGCAGGATGCCATTTACTCCCTGTATGACTATCTCTTCGCCAATGCTTCCCATAGGTATCTTCCACTGATGGCTTTGATAGGGGGCATGATTTGGCAACCCTCATCAAGCATCCCTTCTTCATTGCTGGCTCATATGTCTGGTGTTCTTGATGAAGCCTATCATCAGGCGCTCAAGACTAATCTTTCAGCTCCAGTACCATACTGGGATTACTCGGGGTTATTTGCTAATTGCCTCTTGTTATACTGTTGCTTTCCTCCCCACTTTGGGGTTTTGCGATTGGCTTCATCTGACATCTCAATTTCCCTTCCCCTAGTCACTTTCTCACAGGGCTCTGCGTCCGCTCAAAGAATGTGGTTTTGTGTAGGTCTAGCCCTCGCTAGCATCCAATCTCATATTAATTTTTATGGGCTGTTCATTCTTACTGCAATCCATCCTCACTCCCCCAAGAGGCAACATAGGCGGAATCATCCTCATACCAAGGACAATTAAATTATCTACTTATATTGGATTTTTCTCTATGCAGTTTATAGTTTTTTTCCAATATCTTATATTAAGTTTTTATCTTTATTCTTCTTTTTTCCATGGGACTTGACCTTGTTTCAGTTCAGCGGTCCATCTTTTTATTATCCCCCAAACTGGGATCTGGGTACCTAATCTGCCAGTTTTCTATGGTTCAGAGGTCCTTTTTTGGACTTGACCATCTAGACTGGTTCAGAGGTCCTTTTTTTGGACTTGACCTAATCATCATGACATGTCCAACTTAGTGGTTCATCAGTCCTTTGGGAACTCTTCTTTTTTAATTGATTTATCGCTTCAGATAATTAGTGTGGACTCAATTCACAACTCTTAAATTCAAGAGATTCTTGATGGAGTAGGCATCAGTTGCCATTTTGGCGATAACTTCAAATGGGCCTGACCACAACGCATCTAGTTTGTTTCTTCTTCTGAAACCATGCATATCACAATAGGCTACTCTTTCCCCTATTTGATATTCTGCTAAGGCTGGTCAGTTCTTATTGTCTGTCAATTTTGCTTGTATCCTTTTCTTCAAAGTTGTATCAAATGCTTGTGATTGCATATCAATCAGGATATTCATCAGTTGGTTCAAATATTGCTTGGTACTCATCCCCAACTTAGCTTTCACCACCAAATATGAAATTGGGGGCAACACGGCCTTTCTCCCATACAACAACTCAAATGGCGTTTTTCCCATTGCCATATGATGACTGATATTGTAGGCGAATGTCACCAAACTCAGGTATGTAACATACGTAGAAGTTCTTCCTGCAACTAGCTTCCTCAGCGTTGTGGCCAGCTTTCCATTCACCCTTTCTACCAATCCGTTTGTCTCCAGCCAGTAGGGTACTGACACGACTCCTCTGATCCCCATTATCGCATTCAATCTTGGGATCACATGAGATGTGAAGTTGGTCCCATTATTGCTAAGCAGGACCTGCGGACATCCATGCTGGTATATTACTTGATCCAGGATAAACCTCGCGGCACTGGTAGTGTCTACTTTTTTAGGGCCTTTATCTCAACCCATCTCATCAGATGGTTGATGAGACTATAATGCACTTGACTCCCCCTGTGCTTATTGTCAACAGTCCCATCACATAAATGGACACTGTGTGCCAGGCAAATCCAGGGCGGACCAGTTGTTATCCAGTTATATTCCTATGTGGTTTGTGCAGCTGGCACTCCATGCAACAAGCTAGATAATCCGTGACATCATAGTTGATAGATTCCCAGTAATATTACTGGCGAATATGATCAGTTTTTTCCCTCAGGCCTTCATACCCGATAACATTGTGAGCTGCTTGCACAATAGCTTCTTTCTCTGACAGCTTTGGGAATAATAATTGCTTCCCGTTAGTTGTCTTAAATATTTGTCCATCCTTGGTCTTGGTGTTTTCCATCGCTTTCCAAAGCGCACCTTAGATTTCTAAGGGGCTCATCCCTCAATTTTCTGTCAACCATTCTCTGGAATAGCTCATCCACCTGCAGGTATACCATCTGGACCATTGGCAACTGTGATAAGCCATCCATGTTCTGGTGAGAAGCCCCTGCTTGGTGGGCAATCTTGTAATCATAAGCCTGGAGCTTAAGTGCCTATTGTGCCAGTTGTCCTTCTGGCTCTCTTAAATTGTGCATCCAGTGTAGCAAAGAGTGGTCCGTCACCACTTTAAAGTGCATTCTGTGGATGTACACCTGAAACTGCTTACATGTGTAAATGACCGCAAGGCATTCCTGCTAAGTTATGGTGTAGTTCCTCTCAGTGGCTGAGAGTTTCAGCTCACATATACCACCGTATGTTCATCCCCAAGTTCATCTACCTGGCTTAGTATGGCACCAATTGCTGTCAACGAAGCATCAGTTAGAATAATAAACTCCCAACCAAAATTCAGATATTTCAGAATCAGAGAATCTATTATAATACCAGCATAGCTCATCGAAGGAGTCCTGGGCCTCTTCATTCCAATTAAATCTTTTTTGGATACTTTAATTAATGGAATAATAGCTCGGATGTTTGGCAAAGTCCCAAATAAATATTCTATAATATTCAACCATCCCAAGGAACACTTTGATGTCATGGACACTTTTTGGCACATCCATCCATTCTATGGCTTCTATCTTCTGGGTTTGCAGCTGCAATCCACTAATTTTGATTAAAAGTTCAAGATGTTCCAACTCTTTCTCATATCAGTGGCACTTCCTTGGCTTAATCTTCAGGTTAGCTGTGGACAGTCGCTTAAATACTTCTTCCAAGTGGTGTAGGTGATTAGTAAACATCCTAATGAGCATGTTAATATCATCCAGGTATACCAGGACGCACGACAACTTCAAGTCACTAGTATCTTTTCCATGGCCCTCTGAAACGTTGCAGGCGCGTTACCCAGACCCTGGGGCATCCCGTCTGTTAGTACAGCCCCTGCGCAATAACAATTGCGCATTTAATCTGGTCTTCTTTTGGCAAGTCTATCTGCCAATATCCTGAAATCAGATCCATAACGGAGAAATACTTCACTTCTCCCAAATGATCTAGCACATTGTCATTCCTTGGTGGGGGATATGGTTACTTCTTCATAATTTTATTCAGCTTCTAGTATTCAATCACCACCCGGTTGGATCCATCCATTTTCTTTACAATCAGAATTGGACTCACCCAGGGACTTGATGACAGAACTAGAAGCCCATGCTTCACTAGTTTGCTGATTTCATCCTCCACTACCGCTTTGGCAGCTTTTTATCAATGGATCAGTCTCATCCTGATTGGCAACTTTTCCCCAGTGTTGACCTTGTGGATCACATCTTGTGCCATCCCAAATTGTGGTCACTTTGAGAAAACACTTCCCAATACTTTATGAATAGTTCAGGCACCTCCTCTTACTGGCCTTTTGACAGATCAGCGAGCTGCTCTCAATCAACCAATAGGTTGATACTTTCAGTTACCCCAGCCAGTAATCACATCTCATTGAGAGTCCCAAAATCATGGAATCTCCTAATTCAGCCATTGGTATAAGATGATAAAACACAATGATCTGATTCCTCTTGATCTTCATCAGCTTTTCACTTAAATTCGCCAGGAGAACTCTAATTTCTTCATGGCACGGCATTAGTATCCCAGGAGCCACCCAAGGCTCCACTCTGGACTTCTTCCAGGCGCTTCTAACCTCCCCAAGCAGCTCAGGAATCTCCAATGTCAACCCCATGCTGACTATTATCTGTGATCCTGGTGGTATGGTCCTCTCATTCTTGATCCTCAAAAAGAATTCCCCAGTTCTATAGGATTTATTACCAGCATTCTGCGTCACTGTCTACCAACTAATTGGTACTTAATTGGGACAATGCCGTCATTGTATATTAGATTGATGAAGTTGTTTCTCCAATTTAGCGGAGCTTCACCATCTCTGGAAGTTTTGAATTACACTTCCAATGGGGCAGGTTTTATCTCGAAGTTACACTGGGAGGATTCTCCAAAAATGCAATGAAGTAAATAAGAAAATACAGGTTAAACTTGAATTAATTTTTTTAAGAAGAGGAAATATCTATAAGCTTTTTTAAATTTTTTGATCTATCAGAGTGAATTAATCTCTGCATGATTGAATCTTCAATCAGTTTATTGGGATCCAATTGATCATCAACTTTGATAAATTGTGATAGATTGCTCACTCCTTCCAATGATGTTGGGGGAATTGAGGAAGGGGATTTTTCAGAGATTTGCAAATTTGGTGAAATCCTGACACTTCCCCCTCAAGATTCAATTGTGGTGGAGGATGACTTCTTAAAAACCTAGGATGAATACGATTTACCACAATACCAGTATCAGTATGAACAATCAAATATTCTAATCCTTTTTGAAATATAACTCTATAAGGACCATACCAATTAGTTCCCAGATTTTCAGTTTGTCCACCTGGCCAAGAATGATAATACATAACATAATCCCCAATCTGATATTCAGGTAAGACTGGTTTATGTTGATTGCTTCGTAGAGTCTCTCTTTGAGTGGTGGTTTCAATTGAATACATTGCTTGAGCCTGGAGGCGGATAATCTCATCAGCAAAATTTCTCATAGCTAAATTGGAATTTTCTGGGATGCTTTCTTCAAGGATAGTCTGAACACTAGAAGGGACTGAAGGATCCTGCCCATATATACACTTAAATGGGGACATCTTGATAATGCGGTGATAGCTTATCTGATAAGCAAACAAGGCACTAGGTAAATAAAAATTCCATCGAGTCAGATTAGTCAAGGCCATTTTCCTTAAAATTGAGACCAAGGTTCCATTAACTCGTTCAATGGCCCCATTTGTGGATGGATTATATGGGACAACAAATCTCTGAGTAGTGCTAAATATTTTTGATAACTCATGTATAAGCTACGAGTTGAAATTGGTCCCAAAATCTGACATAAGGACCTTTGGACATCCATGTTGGGAAATAATATGCTGATATAGGAATAAGGCTGTAGCCTTAGCCAAAGGGGTAGCAATTGAAATAGCCTCAACCCATTTGGTCAAATGGTCAATGGCCTTAATGATATACTGATGACCATGCACTCCTCAAGGAAAAGGCCCTACAACATCAATGCTGACTACTTCAAACGCCTTAGTTGTAAAAATGACTTGATGTTGATAAGTAGGGTTGGTAGTTCCATGACGTTTTCAAGTAAGACATGAGTCAAGAGTCTCCCAAATGAACTCAGTCATGTTGTTCCAATAGTATCGAGTCTTCAACCATTCTTGAGTTTTCTTTAAGCCGCTATGACCGACTTGTTCATGACCTTCCATTACAGCGTGAAACCTGGAGTTGGGATGTAGGAAGGGCAACCACTTATACTTGACTTTCTTATACAAAGCTCCATCTTGAATCATAGTATCCTTGGTAATTGATTTTAGATAGGCTCGATCCTCTTCAGTCTCTCAATCCCATAATTCTGGTCATCCAATAAGATTATACAAGCGTTCTTCTTTTTCTGGTTCCAAGGTCAGAATAGGTAGTCAGGATAACCCATCCGCATTTTGATGCTGAGCTCCTGAGCGATGAACAATGGAAAAATCGTAATTTTGCAATCATAAAGCCCAACGGGCCAACCTCCCATCAGGATCCTTCATATTCTGCAGCCATTGTAAGGAGGAATGGTTGGTAATACGGTGAAATGGGTACCATATAAAAAGGGCCAAAAATGCTTGATGGCCAAAATTACTGCCAAACATTCCCGCTCAGTAACACTATAATTTCATTCAGCCTTTGACAAGTTTTGCTATAGTAAGCAACAGGATGATCCTTATTTTCTTCATCACACTGAGATAAAATAGCCCCAATAGTGAAATTGCTTGCATCCGCATGTAGAAAGAAATGCTTATCAAACTGGGGGTAAATAAGAACAGGTGCCTTCATCAAGGGGGTACACAGAAAATTGAAAGACTGTTCTTGAGCTGATCCTCACTTGAAAGACACTCCTTTTTGCAATAGATAAAATAAGGGTTCAGCCATATCAGCAAAGTTGGGAATAAATTACTGATAACACCCAACCATACCAAGAAAGGCTTGAATATCCTGAAAAGAAGAGGGAGGGTTTTGGAAAACACGGTAATGTCATCAAGATATACCAGAACACAAGTAAGCTTTAAATCCCAAAGCATACTGTCCATGGCCCTTTGGAAAGTTGTGGGGGCATTGCTTAGGCCTTGAGGCATGCGAGTTGGTTCAAACAACCCTTCACTTGATATCAGGGCACACTTAGCACGATCTTCTGGAGATAGTTTGATTTGCCAATATCCACTGGCTAAGTCCATGGCTGAAAAATAGGTGAATCCAGCCGACAATCTAAGAGAATCATCAATCTTAGGTAAGGGATAACAATCCCGTTGAGTAATAGCATTCAATCAATGATATTCCATCATGACTCGATGAGAACCATCCTTCTTATTAACCAACAATAATGGGGATGCCCAGGGACTATTGGAGGGTTTCAATAATCCAGCCTCCATCAATTGATTCAACTCCTTAGTAACCTGGGCTTCTTCTACTTTGGATTTACAATAGGGCTTTGCATGGATAGGAAGGTGTTCACCAGTTTCAACAGTGTGCACTACACCTTTCATCTTCCCAAAATTGTAAGTATGCCTAGCAAAAATGTCGGAATATTTGTCCAATAATTGAAGCACTTGTTTTCCTGTTCCTTAGAGAGGTGTTTCCCAATAGCAGATCCCACAGTAAGGTTTTCCTGATCACTCTCCAATCCAAAGTCTTGGAAACTTCCAAAGGGTTTAACATCATAGATATGAGATAAGGGTAACAGCTTGACATAAGCAATCGAGTGCTCTCAATCTACCAGTTTTGGCATATCAGTAAGTTTCGCTAGTATGACAGATAAAGAGCCTGAATAAGCATAATCCAATATTCCAGGACAAGGCAAGAGTTCTTTGACAGAAGGATTGACAGTGCCCTAGACTTGTAACAAATGCCCCTTGGGAATTGAAAAGTGCAAAGAAGTATTAACGATCACTTGTGATTTTGGTGGAATAACTAATTTCTCAGGAGAAAAAATAGGCATTCCCTCTTCAATACTAGCCATGGTAGGAGGTAATTTTACATGGAGATCTTCAACCTGATACTATAGGGAATAATCCCTTTTTAGTTCCTTCTAGCAGACATAACTGACATCAAGTGGAAGCATGATCAGATAAAACTAAGGGAACTTGATACCCTAAGAGAGACTACAACGAGTAAGGGTAGTTGATAATTACATCAAATTCTCGTAAAAATTGAGTTCCCAAGAGTTTGCCATAACTCAAATTATTGAGCACAATCGCTGGAATGGTAAAGGTTAATTTCCCGATTTTCATAGGAAGGGATAAAAAGCTCCAATAGACTGAGTACTCTGAGGGCCAGCGGTGCCATATTCTTCATAATGAGAAATATTGGGGGTTAATTTGATCCATTTGACCAATTTGGAGGAGACAACATTCACTGGGGATCCAGTATCTATGATAGCCTTGGCATTGATTTGATTTACTCGTAAATTAATTTGGGTCATGGTGCTTTCAAACTGAGAGGATAATGCCAATAAGGAGGGCAAGGAATAAAAAGAATGGTCATCTTTATTACACTCGATTGAACTTTGCTGCTCTTACTGCGCACTCACATCATTATTAAGGTGAATGATATTATTGGTCTTATTTTTTTCATTTTTTAATCTGCTTCCTTTGTAAAAACAACGATCTTCAGTATGAAAGTAGTGATGACAGTGATTACACTGGATCGCTCTAGTGTTCTCAGGCATGGCAAAGACTTTGGGCCAACTAGGTCTAGGAAAACTCATAAACTCGGGGTTTTTTGGAGAATTGAGGGGGGCAACTCTAATAAGGCCTCCTTAATATCCAAAATACTTCGGAAATCTTTTTGACACTGATCAGATAAACTTTCATTAGCGTCCTAGTAGTAAAGGCTGACAGAACTACGGTTATTGCATCATCCAAGTTTAACCAACCACAGGCTACAAGAGTTTGAGCTTCCTGATAGAAATGGTGAGAAAAGTCCTTTATAGATTCATTTTGGTGGGGCTGTATACCCATAAAGGCCTGTTTTTGCGAAGATAGGGTCTTCTCACTTCCAAATTCTTTTACCAATGCTTCTTTGACTTGAGCCCAAGTAGAGCAAGTCATTAAGTGGGGAAACATAATATCTTGAGCCAATCAAGTAAGGCAATTAGGCAAGTAATTCATCTTTTGGTGATCCATGGCCTCACTTAATGCCTTTTCATACAGATATAGAAAGGCGATAATGCTGCCTTCCCCTGGGGAGTATTTGTCCTTGAATACTGGCATGAAACTCAGGGGAGCATTAGTAGTCAAAACATGCACTTCAGGTTGCTCAGATTGAGTAGACACATAAGAGGCAGAATCTGAAGCTTGAGAAGAAAATTGATGGTAAGGACCATTAGCTTCCATCCAAATTTCACTAATCCGTTGATTCAGGTCTGCACGCCCTACTTTCTCATCTAATCAGAGAGATAGCTAGAAAAACT
Organism: Massospora cicadina; assembly: GCA_022478985.1. Classification (NCBI taxonomy): domain Eukaryota; kingdom Fungi; phylum Entomophthoromycota; class Entomophthoromycetes; order Entomophthorales; family Entomophthoraceae; genus Massospora; species Massospora cicadina. The sequence goes on from JAKSZP010004788.1 coordinate 19,908, forward strand.
GTTCCTGTTGTGCATTGTACTTGAGTTCCAGAGTCTCGATTTTCGCTTGGAGCAATTCCCCTTTTAATTCACAAGCATGTAATAAGATATCAGTGTCCTTGGCCCACTTTCCCAAATTGATCAATTCATTGGACAAGGACTGCAGAGTCAAAAGGGGGTCAATTGGTACCCCATCAGGGGTTGGGTTGCATTCTTTGGCCACCTTAGAGAATTGTTCATGTAAATGGGTCATCATGTTCATGAGAGAGTTAATTTGCTGATAAGATCCTGAATGACCATCATCGCCTGGAGGTCCACGAGGCCCTACACCTCCAGGTGGCCCACGAGGTCCTTCTACCCCAGGAGGACCCATATTTTCAGAGGTTTTCTCTACTTCATTGACCCAGAACTGAATTCCTGAGTACAATTGTTCCAATTTGAAAAAGATGGGTTCTAATTTCTTCCTCCATTGATTGACTTCACTCAGAGAGTTGGGAAACACCCTCTCTCCATTCCTTCTGGATCTCTTGAACCGTTTTTGGAAACTGTATATCAATAAAATTTGATATCCCATGATCGAACTGAATGAGATGCTGTTGTACTTTGCTGAGGGAAGTTTGATTATTAATATTAGCATCACAATTATCTCAGCTAATCTTGGAGGCTGACTTGAAAAACTCGGAAATATAATTATTCAAGGATTGGAGTCCTTCTAGTAAATTGAGCATCCCTTGATGGTGCATTCCAACTACAAATAGCAAGTTTTATAATGTAGGATGTACAAGTTGTTGTAGATATTGTTCAGAGCCAATCCCTGGCATTTGAGAGGTTTGCAGCACTTCATGAAAAATAGAAGGTACTGCATTTAATTGAGATCAGGTAGAATGTATTCCAGGGATTAGAGCCCCTTCAAGTAATTGATTGATGATATTTTGCAAGGCCTCAGATGGCATTTGAAAGTCTGAGGCAAAACTTAAGTTTTGATTATAATATTCCAGTTGGCCCAAAATTCCAACGTGGAGGGTAATCTTGGGATTTGGGCTCCAATTGAAGGGACCCAACGTAAAATAATGCCTTGGTCTTGATCTTGAGCCTCATCAGGCGAAAATTGAGAATCCATAGTGATAGACATGGTCACTGGTGCATAACTCAGAGAGCCCCTGTAGTGAGCACCAGTCTGGAAGTTTTGAATTACACTTCCAATGGGGCAGGTTGTATCTCAAAGTTACACTGGGCGGATTCTCCAAAAATGCAATGAAGTAAATAAGAAAATTCAGGTTAAACTTGACCTAATTTTTGTTTTCAAAAGAGGAAATATTTGTAGGCTTTTTTATGGTTTGTAATCTATCAGAGTGAATTAATCTCTGCACGAACAAATTTTCAATCAGTTGATCGGGATCTGATTGATCAAAAACTATGATTAATTGTGATAGATTGATCGCTCCTTCCAATGATGTCAGGGGAATTGAGGAAGGGGATTTTTTGGAGATATGCGAATTTGGTAAATCCTGACACCATCCTTCTAATATACTAAGGATAACGTCTGACCCAATATGGTCAATGTATTATCCTTGAAGTTACATAAAATTCAATATTTTTGTAGAAACTCCGGGTCAATCAGAATTTCAAGTTTTAATTGGCCAATTCTATTGCTGGTGCAGATACCACCAATGACCTGAATCATAGTGGCAATGCAATATACGCTCCATGGGAGATGGTGGTGTTCAGCCCAGCTATCCTGTATTCCTTATTATGTTCCAAGTCCGGCAAGATCTTCATCCTCTTTACCAGCTTGGTTGAGACAATATTGATAGGCACTCCACTGTTGACAATTGCCCTCACCTGCACTCAATTCACTGATGTGTCTATATACATACACTCAGAGTATTGCAATATACACAGTGCATTCAAAAAGTTCTGGGACTAACGTTTTAAAGACACAACTTAACAAATAAATAAACTTTATTTTATCATAATTTAACGTACAACCTTTCCCTCTCTATACATATTTAAATTGCTAAAACAATTGTTAAAAGGTATGCACATAGTTCCTATTTTGGATAACCATGTTTAAACCAGTTGTCACATTCTTCTGAATTGTCTCTACTTTATCAAAAGGATGAACCTTCAGTGCCACCTTCAGATTAGAGAACAGAAAGAAGTCGACAGAGCCAAATCTGGTGAATAGGGTGGATAATTATAATCTGAAGGTGGCACTGAAGGTTCATCCTTTTGATAAAGTAGAGACAATTCAGAAGAATGTGACAGCTAGTTTAAACATGATTATACAAAATAGGAACTATGTGCATACCTTTTAACAATTGTTTTAGCAATTTAAATATGTATAGAGAGGGAAAGGTTGTATGTTAAATTATGGTAAAAGAAAGTTTATTTATTTGTAAAGTTGTGTCTTTAAAACTTTAGTCCCAAAACTTTTTGAAATCACTATGTATGTTTACTGGTTGAGTAACGGCATTATTAGCTGAATCTAGGGTGTGAATAATTTGTGCTGATAATCAGGAAACGATTCCTTTATTGCGCTGAGGGAGTCACCAAACTGGCCTCATCTAATCAGACTTCAGATAATTCTTCAGGATTCTCAGTGGTACAAATCTTGTCCTCCAGTTGTCGGGCTATAGCTGGGCAACTACCTTGATTATCTCGTGGTTGATTCTCTTCTCCCCAGCTCTGGTCACGGCATTTACATCCAAATTGATCACTTGATACAACTGATACCGCTCATTGTTTATAAACAGATCACTGATATCAATTTCTTTGGTCATAATGTCAGGAGGAACAAGCTTCTCCTTAGCTCTAGACTGTTACCCATCTAGGCCACAGGCCCTTTTCCCAATTCCTTAGTGGCTACTGACTCTTTCTCCTGGACCATGTTGATCTGATACTTTGGCTTCATACAGTGCACGGCAAAATGTCCTTTCCCGCCACATTGGTAGCAGACCTTTTCCTTTTTATCCAACCATCTAAATTATTTGGGCTTATTTCCTGGCACGGTTTAATTGGTTGTCTCTTTAGCTCCTTCATTTCCCTTCGTGGGATTCAGATTGCGCACCAGATTGTATTTGAATCTTCTATTTAGGGCATCAAATTTTGTTCCCAAAATCTTCAAATTATCTACCATTTGTGAGGTAGTTATTTCCATCATGAACATGGAAGACATCATGGAATGCAAATTGAAATAGGGCCAAAGAGCCGCTTGCAAGGCGATTCTGGCATCAAAGTCATCCAATGCTTTCGCTCCAACCAGGATCTGTGATCCCTGGTAAAGCCAATATGCAAAGCTTCCTAGAGACTCATCTTTATGGAACTGGATTCCCATAAATTCCTGTTAGCACTTTGACATGCACGTCAGACTCCTGAACTCTTTCATGATGGCCGCCTTTGCCTCAGCATATGACCATCTGTCCCCCTCCAGGAGAGATAACATTAAGTTCTGACAGTTGGTGTCTAGGCAATTAATGACCGTCAACGCCTTTTAATGATCCCTGTAGCCATACATTGTCATGTCAAACAGTTGGAAAAACGCTGGGCTGTTATCCCGATGGAACATTGGCAATTTCAGCTTTGCCTTAAATTCCTCCGAGTTATTTCTGGCTGATTCTCTCGGTTCATCCACTCAGCTAACTTGAGGAGTGACTTCAGGCGTCATCAATAATATGGCAGCAAAAGCAGGCGGCATGTTCCTTGGGGTATTCAATCTCCCAAGTATCATGCAAGGAATTCTTTATTCAGTATCACTTTCCATATTGGGCTCACAAGCACATTTGTGAGCTTTAAGTTCCTTTACCTGTTTGATTAATTGATCTATATCCATGCCAAAATCTTTTAAACAAACGTGATCTGCTTCTTGTTCCATTTTCAGGTATAAGACCTCTCAATCAAGGTCCCCTTCTCTCATCTTCAACAAAGTTACTTTCCCAAGTAACTCCTTCCCAAATCTTTCAGCATTATCTATCCCTTCCTCCACCTTGGCAACTTGTTCCTCCAAGGCCGTGAATTCTTGATGGTCCGCTGAGTTTAGGGCATTCTGGTTCACAGTGGCTAACCCAGTCCACAGTTTGCATAACTCATCTTTGTATGACATTATTGGAAATTCTTCAACTCAACTATCCCTGTAGTGAGCACCAACTTGTAAAAATCTACTTACTTGGTTTTTTATTAGCAAACAACCCTAGTAATCTTTTTACTGCACAGGTTTGTTTCCTTGTTCACTTCGTCATATTGTATAGTATAATAGATTATTATTTGATAATAGTATGACAACTATTATCCATAGTTAAGTATGAATTCTTATATCTCGTCCCAACGCTTAGCCAGTATTCCCAATTAATACTTGTGATGTCATAATTGTAGGGATTTCTTCTCTTGTTCTGTCTAACCTGATCTTCACTGAGATTCCCTGGTGACAGTCTCTTCAGTCCAACACACAGTTGGCAGCAATCCCCAATTGTGTTTTCTTTACTGAATCCCCGCTCAGATCATTACTCTTTTCTCTAAGAGTCTTCCAATTATCACACAAAGCAATAATAGCCTTGAGTTGAATAGCACAATGGAAGCTATGATAGTTTACTCTTAGACTATATACCAGATGAATAACTTAGAACTATATAACTCTATTCTCATAATTACTCCCCTTTTTATTATAGTGAATTCTAGGGAATTTATAGTGGAGATTCAGTCATCTAACCCTCAGTTGACACTTCTTCAATGAATTGAAGCTGTTGCTATTGAATCACCCATCCTCATCTCAGCAGTGATGGTATTGGGATTTTTGCCTATATTCCAAGCCTGCTAGATTACCTGGTATTGCTAGGGAAAAATTTCCTAAGGCGAAGTGAATTGGAAATCGGTTGACCCAAATTTTGGAGAAACTACGTTCAAGGGGATTTTAAGATATTTATCTGGTTGTATCTGTCGGGGATCAATCCAGATGAATACCTAATATCTCGTTGGGTGGAGCGGCTGACGAAATAAGGGCATCTGATAATAATTAACTATCAGGTGTACTTATTGGGATCAGTCAGGTTTCATCACCAACTGATTAGGAATACTTAATGAGTTGTGAGGCAAGTGATGCTGCCTGCAACTAGCGAATCAATTGGTTGTTAGCCAATTATGGATGATTCGCTTGGATCAAGAGGAAAACATTAAGGATACGTTTCTGACTCTTTCATTTGAGGTCTCGAGGATGTCTAACGTCAGAATCCTAGTCAGGATGGGGAAGACCATAGCTTATGAGATGAGGAAGGGTGATTCAATGGCAACAGCTGCCGTTTTATTGAAGAAGTGTCAACTGAGGGTTAGACAGCTGAATCCCCTATAAATTCCCTAGAATTCACTATAATAAAAAACACTCAAGTAGAAAACAGTAGTAATACACTGGAAAATACTCACTGATTGACACAAGTTTATGGTCGAGAAAGAACTAATAAAGAACCTTATTAGTTTGACTGTAGATTTGGTAATAGTTAGACTATCAGCATCTAGCGTGAAGATTCCATCTCAAGGATACTATTGCAGAAGGCAATAATTGGTTGACTCTCAGAGAAGAGTAGAGATCTGAGCGGGGATCTAGAGACAAAGGAAACCATGGCTAAGGGATTGCTGCCAACTGTGTGTTGGGCCGAAGGGACTTTCATCAGAGGATCTTAATGAAGATCAAGTGGACAGTATTTAGGGAACAAATCCCTAAGAGTGCGATATTCAGTATTATTGAAAATACCGGCTGAAGCGTTGGGCCTGAAGATAATTCTAACTCGACTATGGATAATATTTGTCATACTATTATTGAATTATATATATTTTTACAACGTGAGGTGCACGAGGAAACTGAACCTGTGCAGCTGAAAGATTACTAGGTTTACCCCCGATAATCAACTCCTAAGAGTAAAATTTTTACATATGGTCTTCCCCATCCTGGCTAGGATTTCATCATTAGACATAATCAAGACCTAAACTGGAAAGAGTCAGAAAACGTGTCCCTAACGTTTTCTCTTGATCCAAGTGAACCAACCATATTTGGCAAGCGACCTGCTTAGGTAATGAGACTTGTTACCCATTAAGGCAGGTCATGAACTAACTGATCAATTTGCTAGTTGTGGGTGGCATCACTCACCTTGCAACTTACTTCTAAATTCCCAATCAGTTGGTGATGAAACCTAACTGATTTCAATTGGTACACCTGATAGTTAGTCACTATCAGATGCCCCTATTTTGTTGGCAACTCTGCCCGATGAGATCTTAAGTATTCATTCAGATTGCTCCCCAATGGATATGACCAGGCAAATATCACAAATTCCCCCAAACATAGTTATTTCAAAACTTGAGCCAACCAATTTCCAATTCACTTCGCCTTAGGGAATTTTCCCCTAGTGGTTCCTGATAATCTAGCAGGCTGGGAATATGGGAAAAAATACCAACATCTGGTCACATGGGCGGTGGAATACATTGAGGATGCTCAACAGGTGATCAATCTGGAAGGCCAGGAAAGATCCTGTATGGATGGGGCTGCAACAATCCTTGAGGCACTATGTCCTCACTCACCCTATAGTAAGCAACTTTTTTAAACTAATACATTATTCAGTATTATATCCATTTTTACATTTCCTTCTCGACCCTTTCTATGAATTTACAGCTTTGAGCCAACATTGGACCTCAGCGACAGTCTAGTGAACTGTAACGCCAACAGTAGGCGATCCTCATTTTTAA
>JAKSZP010004789.1:0-26530 GCA_022478985.1 Massospora cicadina
AAGTCTGATAAACCATTGGAGTCAAGGCCAGAACCCTTAAAAAGCACTAATAACTTTGCCAAGGTCATTTACATGGATTGTGTTCTGTATTTGCCATCCAGGGCTGAGGGAAATAGTGCTATTGAGGTGGGAGATCAGGGGAAAATTAGTATGAAAATCTTCAAAGTAAGCATAAATGGAGGTTAAGGAATTTAGCTGAATTTACAAAATTAAGTTTTGCTAGAAGGGGAAATTTTCGGCTCAGATCAGGTTTTATTAAATGCTTTAATAAATCACGAATTTTCCCTTTAAATTTCATGCCCTAGCTGATAGTAGCTCTGCTTTTCTAAGATAAAATTAAATTTTAATAAGGTTTATGGATTATTCGCTGTGTTTTCCAATACTTTTCTATTTACCTTTATCAATAGAATTTTGGTTGTAAACATTCATAATGACTGGACTCCGTTTTCTACTCTGGTCTAACCCTCACCTTTGTCGTAAAGCTGCCCCCCACACTGCGGCCTATTCCACTGACTCCACCACATCTTGTTTTGCTGCATTTTGCCGCAGTTTCTATGTTACCTACCCCAGCTCTTGAACTCTTATCCAAAATGATTCTTGTCAGTTTGTTATGCTTTTTGTTTATAAATTTATTTGGATACATAAAAGAGAAAACCTGGAACGTTGCATTCTCTTGCTTGGCCATTTTGCCTTGTTCTGGCACCTTTTTTCTGGCGCTTTTCCTCCTGTGACCTCCCGCGCTCAGTTTCCTATTACATTGTCTGAGAAAGCCTTGATTATTGTTAGATCCTTCTGCTGTTAGGTGGCTAGAGTCAGCTCAACCCTCTCAGAGTTGCTCCCTATTGAAGCGGTTCACTGGGCTGGTACTGTTGTATCCCTCCTGGCCTTGGCTGTTACCTTCTTCAGGGGTGTGCTGAGGGCGTTGAGCGGCTTTCCTCGCTTATAAAGCTCATACATTATGCAGTACCTGCCACTACCAGCTAAGCCTTCCCTCACTCATACAATTCAAAAATTAAAAAGGAGATCTTAACCACGTTGTCCAATCTTTGGGCCCGCCACAAGTCTCAAGGCAAGGACTTAGCTGACGTCCTCCACTTCCAGCTGCTACTCCGTGAGATTTAGAGAGGTTTCACAAATTTTTCTCGCCACTGGTGAAAATTATAGAATTTCCTGGAATTCCTCTTAGTGTTGAAAACCTTTGTCAAGCCCTGTGAGTTTCCCCTGCCACCTTTTAATACTATAACTCCTTTGTCCACTTGGCCCTAGAAGACCTCACTATGGCACAGTACTTGCGCCTGTTCCAAGAGAAGGAATCAAGGTTAGAATCTCTTGGACTATTGAAAATGGCCTCCTATGCATGACCCTAGACAACATTGGTGCTGACCTTGGCATATGGTATAACCACCCCCCTCCTTATCTGGGACGTGCCACATCCTCGTGTCCATGTTGTCCAACAGCATCTGTGCTGCACGCATAACTGTACCGTGGAACTTCAGATCTTAGAACTTGACAACTCCATCTCTGTTGTGTACCATCCGGGCACCAATTTTAGTACACTTGACACCAGTCAAGTTTCAGATCCTGTTTAACATTCCAGCTGAGGCCTTAGCTGTAATGTACACCTCCAACATGACCATAGAATATCTCTATGTACTCTCCCAGTACCGCTTAGACCCATTAGTGAGCTCTCTGGAGGGTGAGACTGAAACTTCCGTCATAGGTGGGGGGTCACCTCACTACTGGACCTGCACTGCTTCGCTCCACGGAGTACCCCTCACTTTTTTCCAAAAAAATAGAGTGGTTTGCTAATTATAACCCGTTTAATTCAGAGAATTCACTTCACTCTAGCCATGGACCCTCTGTTGACATTTAAGAACCTATGCCTTACGTCCAACCTGTTGTCCCAGTTGGCCCAGTTAAACAAATTTTTCCCTATTACTCTGAATTTATTTTTCTTGGTGGGCCCTATCTAGAAACGGTTAGGTATCCATAAAACGATGCTTGAAGAGGAACTCTCCTTGGCTGACATCTCCAAAAGCTTTGCCATCCTTATTGGTGTAGTTTCTTGTGATAAGGATCTCCAATCCACCAAACATAGAGCGTTAAGCTACCCTACTCCATTCATATCCGTAGGCAACTCACTAGCAATGTGAAAGCATACGCTGTTATATCCTCTTGAGATACTCTCGCCTATACTCCATCCCCTGGGCTTGGAGCCATCCTATCCTCCCTTGGCTCTGTAGAAGATAAATCCTCCTCCGCGTACTTCTTGTTCACGGCTACCTTCTTCTCTGCAGAGAAATTTTTCCACCGCTCACTTTGGACACTGGCGCTATTGAAAACTTCATCTGTCAAGAGCTGGCAGAGGCCCTGGACCTTCCCTTAGGTAGTGGTTAGTTTTTTGAAAGATGGGACGTCTCAAACCATTCCAAGCTACCATGTAATATTACATTTTTACTTTGTTGCAGGTGATGGGTACTTTGTGGTGAGCTTCTCCACAATTAAAACCTCCTGTACCCTGTTATTTTAGGTGTTAACTGGTGGCGACGTTTGACATCTTCACCAACCTCATGGATTCTACCATGCATATGAAGTTCTCTGGAGGAGTCATGGTTACCATTCCTTGTCTGAATGAAAGCGCAATGGTGCTCCAGAAAAGATGGGCCCCTCTCCTAAGATAGGCCTAGCCTCTATTTGACTGACTCTCACCCCACATCGGCACTTATACTGCCTGAATGCATACGCAGATATGCGGACATTGGAGATCCCTATAAGGCTCGCCCACTCCCTGTGCACACCAAGTTTGACTTTGAGTTCAAGTTGTCCATTAACCTCGTCAATATATTATCTCTTATTTATCCCTTGTCATTGAGGGAAGAGGCCTTCTTGGACTTTTGAGTTGATGACATGCTCTACAAGGGTCAATATTTGATAAATCTTCGCTAATGTGCTCCCCTGCTGTTTTTAGAGAAGTCTCATGGCTCCCTCCGTCCCTGTGTTGATTATTGTAATCTGAACAATGTGACAGTGCTTGACCCCCATCCGCTCCCTATAGAGAAGAAGATTTCCCGCTACGTGGAGAAGACTATGGTGTTCAGCAAGCTGGATTGCCTTAACGCCTTCAACCAGATTCATATTAAAAAAGGCCAAAAGTTGTTGTCCACTTTTTATGCTTGAAAAAGTATCTACCTTTTAAGTGTCATGCCGTTTTGGTTAATGAATGCCCCCGCCTGTTTTCAGAGGTTAGTTGATGCTGTCTTGCGAGACCTTATGGGAACATGTGCGATAGCATACATGGACGACATACTGGTCTTATCCCCCAAATGCAGAATCTCATGCCCACCACCTTGTATTAGTCATTGAGCGACTTGCACATGCAACCCTTACTATTGAAGCTAGCAATTGCGAGATCTTCCAGCCCAAGGTTGAGTTCCTAGGAAACATTATCTTCTCCCATGTCCACATGATTGCTCCAGATAAAGAAGCAGCCATCCGTAATTGGACTACTCCATCATCTCTCACAGAGGTACGCAGCTTCACTAGGAGGTGTAATTTTTTAAGAAAGTTAACCCCTCTGCTCTCAGAAGTTGCCGCCCCTCCTACAACGCATCTGGGAAGAAGATTTCCAGTTGGGCCACAGAATAAAACTCTGTTCCACGCCATTAAGTCCATACGTCTATCCATCTTGGTACTAACACATGCAGACCCCAGCCCCTTTATTGTCGTCAAAGATGCTTCCAACCTTGCAGTGGGAGCGGCTCTGTTCTAGGAAGTGAAAGATGGAGTGGAACGTCCTGTTGCCTATTTTTTCCAAAAAGATGACCCTGGCGCAGCTCAGCTATGCTATATATGATAAGGACTCCTTGCTGTTGCTTAGGCGATACAGCACTGGAGCTAACATTTGCAAGGTTCTAAGAGGTTCTTTACTGTCCGCACTGACAACAAGGCGTTGATGTATTACTTCGCCCCCCAGAAGCTGTCCCATCGCTAGTCCCAGTGGTTGGAAATCCTGATAGTGTTTGATTTTCAATATAATTTCATTAAGGGTACCCAAAGCCAGCTACCAGATGCCCTATACTGGAACATTGCCCTTTGACACTGACTCAGCACTAGTTGAAGCCCACAATACCCAGTCATTGATTAAACTGAAACAGATGAAGGAGAGCCCAATGGCCAATCCCCCCACTCTGCTTATGATGGAACCTTTGGAAGGGGATACTGACACCCCTGCCCGCATTAGGTTGTCACATCCCCCTGTCAGATGACTATAACAAAATTAAGAAGGCCTGCCAGAGGAATGGCGAACCCCTGAGTAAAGGTTACCAGTTGCTAGTTGGGGTCATTCTCCATCAAGGCAAGTGGTCGGTACCACCTGGACCCCTGAGAGAGGAGGTGATTTGCAAAGTTCATGACCCATAAACTGCCAGTCTCCCTGGCAAGGACAAAACTCTTGAGTTGGTCCGCCGCTCCTACAGTTGGAAAGGCATCGCCACAGATGTGGCCAAATTCATTAAGTCCTTCCTGATGTGCAACCGATCAAAACTTAGTACCTGAAGAGCGCTGGGCTGCTTGACCCTTTTAAGCTGAAGAGGTCCCTTGGACTTCAGTGTTTATTGATTTTATCATGAACTCCTCTTGTCCCAGCGTTAAGTTGCAGTAATGGTTATAGTGGACGTTTCACCAAAATGGCCCATTTTATCCCTTTAAATACCACAATTACCTTCATCCAGACAGTCCGCCTCTTTGTGGACCAAATCTTTTGCCTATATGGCCTCTGTCATGGTTGGATGACTTTATAGTGGGAACAGATGCTAAAAACAAGGCTGGGCGACAGGAGGCCCAGAAGGTGAAGCTTCAGGCTCTTCCTGACCTGAAACACACCTTAGATCAACGCTGGGTGCAAGCCAAGCATGCCCAGGTTGATACTAATGGGGTGCAAAACGCTTAGCCTCTTATCTCGGCCCAGGCACTAAAACGAACGATTTACATTACAAATGAAGACGGTTCAATTTGCTTGGTTGGAGAGCAAGGGTTCGAGTCCCACTCTAGCTATGAAATTCTAAGCTCAGGTAAAATACGGCTTCAATCAATTACTCAAGTGAAGGCACTCTCAGTGTATTTTACTAAAATGGATGGAAGCGTCTGTTTATTGGAGCGTCAAGGCTTGGGCGCATTTCTGCAGAGCCCAAATTTCCCCAACACACTCTAAGTATGCTTTTGCGACCAACATTCCTTGTTGGTCGACTTTCTTTAATAAATTTAGCCATTATTTTACATTTTTTTACAATGGTTCCTTGGGCGAACATGGTGGTGGACCTCTTCAGGAAGGTCTCCAACTATGTGGGCCACTACCTATTATCACAATCTACACGAATTCCAGGTGCTTTCTTGGGCCGTTTAGGTTCCCTCCAGACCAAGACACCCAAGTCTACTCACTCCAAGTTACCCTCGACTATGGACCCCCTGTTGATGTCTACTCAGGTTGGGAGGTTTCTTACTTACCTGTTCTCATATGTGGTGCTTTACACCCTCGCCTGGGTTACCTCCTACTCAAGCACCATTCTAGGTGCCTCATTCCCCATTCTCTTGACGGCTAGTTCCCTAGCAATGTGGGTTTGCGCTCCACATCACTTTGCTGGAAACAAGAGAATTACAGACACTCTCTTGACAGCCTTCCCAAGGAGATTATCAGTGATCGCAGCCTGTAATTCACTATCCAGTTCTGGGAAGTCTTACTATTCATCCTAGGCATCCGCCCCTGCCGCTCCACAGCCTTTCAACATCAGTTAAATGGGCAGACAGAGAGGGTGAACTAAGGTTTGGAGCAACTTATTTTCATAGTTATACCAACGCGGACAGAACAATTGGGCCTCTCACCTTCTGCTGGCGCAAATTGCCTATAATAACCTTATTCATACCTCTACATGCACATCCTTTTTTTGCAAACCATGGGTAAAACTCCAGTTCAGCCTAAGTCCACTGATTGTTTACACATTTGTTGCTGCCAATGAGCGCGCCTAAGAGCTCAGAGACATAAACAAAGCAGTGAAGTATCTTCTTGTTGACGCTGTTAGAATCTAAAAAGCATATGCTGACTGCAAGTGCCGCGAAAATCTGAGTACAAGATAGGCGACTTAGTCATGAACAGTGCCAAGTACCTCTACCTTAAGCAACCCAGTCCAAGTTAGGCCCCAAGCGTTTTGGACCCATCAAGATCATCAAGAAGGTTGTCCTGTCAACTTACCAAGTTAACCTACCCCCTTCCATCAAAGTGTTCAGCACCATTTATGAGTGCCTCCTGACCCCTTTGATAGTCCCATGACACCTCACCCTGATCTTGTCATAGTAGATGGCAAACCACAATATGAGATCAATGCTGTTCTTGCTTCCTGCCTATACTGAAGCCTCCTATAGTATTTGGTGACCTGGAAAGGTTATGATGAGATTGAGAACATCTTAGTACCCATCAAGACTGCGCCTACACATAGGACCTAATCTACAACTTCCATGCTAGGTTCCCCAACGCTGTAGGCTCTGCCACCCAAGCCTTTTTGGTTATCATGAAGCTTCCTGTCATGAACATGGCTAATTTGGATTATACTGGGCTCCCAACCAGGGTGTGTGAGTACCCAGTGGAGATCCCAGAATGCTGTGGGCACAGCGGTTTGAATGACCTTGATTAGTGGAGTTCCGTGTGAACATAAGGAAAGCAAAAGTTTAGCAACATACCAAAGGCCTCCAAAGCAAACTATATGGTTGTGATGGGAGCAACCGCATGTCTTGTGGGGGCAACCCCCAAGGGCGGGGGAGGCAGTGATGATGACAACCTATGAGGTTCATGGTTGTGGGCTTTCAGGTCTAAAGAGATATGGTCGTGGGTCAGCAAAGGGCAGATCAAGGTCTGCTGCATAATCAGCAGTGGGAGCAAGGTGAAAGGGGTGCCCATGCAGAGAGTCAGGGCCAAGCTCTCCCTGAAAAGGGTGCTCCTGCCACTCAGGCAAGAAAGATCTTTAGTGGATGGGTTTAGTGGGGGTCCTGACTCCAAGGATGAAAGAACAGAGGCGCTCTGACACTTCCCCACCCAGAGCAGCTTCCAGGGAACCAGCGGTGGAGCAGACAGCCAGTTTTGCTGCATATAGGAGTGCAATAGCATCAGGCGAAGTGATGCATCATCCATAGCAAACTGATTCACAAAATTTGTGATGCACCACCAAGTGGTGGGATCAATTGACAGATAATCTGGTCAGCAAGCATTGGGAGGAGGATCTGGACAATGGCGTGCTTCTCCAGATCAATTGGTGGAATTTTTTTATATATTGAAGAGTAGATGGCGTGTCAGATAATTACAAGTCCAATATTGATAAGAGTTGTTCAGAGGAAAATAATTCAAATATCAGACAAAAGAACCTGGTTGATTCCCTGTGGAACCCTGCAAGTTGGGGTAACAATATAATAATGATTGGGCAAACAAATTGAGTTTGGACGGTTGGATTGCACTGAACTGTCAGCCAAATTTAAAAAGTTCATTATTGGCTCCTCCCCCAGCCTCATCTAGTTTAGTACAGGTTACACTGTGGGAAACCAGCTTATTTTTGCTCGCTGGTGTGTTCCACCAGCTGGTTTCTACAAATATTTAACAAATTAATTTAAATAAAAACGCTGATAAAAATTGGATTTTTATGATTTTTATCAAGCATGCGCTAAGGGAAAAGCAATGCCCCTTGACCTCCGACTATCTAATATTTAAAATAATTTAAGGGTCAAGGGGGATTCAGGAATATGTTCAGAATAATGTACATGAGCCTGAATTATGAAATATGCAGGAATAACGTTTCATAATGTGGGAACTTGCTTCAGGGCAGTGGAGTGAAGTAAGAGGAATTCTGATTGGCCCAAACATACCCATGAGGTAACTTTTTTATAAACTTGAGCCAATCACTGCCTGAGAAATTTCTTGCACCTTGGGGGACCCCCGCCTTGCCTATAAAAGGGGGAGTCCCCACACAGGTGCATTGAAGGACTTTGTTGGGGTTGGGGGTGTGCCTTCCAATGGTAGCTGTGAAGTCCATGGTGAGATTAAAGTAATCTGACCAGCCAATTTTACTAGTGCCCGTACAGGTTTTGAACAGGTGTTTCCTCAAATAATAGGGTTCCATTAAGAATTGGACAGGGACTTTTGGCCGATTTCATCAATTTTCTCATTTTTATTTTTTATAGATGCACTCTTAACAACTCTGGAATATCGCAAATGGCTGATATTTCCCTTTTTTAGTGGAACTTGACCTACAGCATTCTTATTTTTAGTCTGCAAATATATTTTTAAATTTTTTAGTTTTATTGCGGGGAAGGCTGACCATGGGACGGACACTTCCAAATATGACTCAGGACAGATAAACTTAGTACCGGGGGGAGGCACCCCAGAGAAGCGATGCTATCTCTTGTTGCCAGTGGGAACGCCACTTATGGGGAGGGGAGGGAACGTGTGAAGGGGCCGTGGCCACTATTGAGCACGTGTGGAGGAAGGGGTCTGGTTTGATGAACCAGACTGGGAACCAGGAGGGGACCAGCTGTCAGCGACGCAGTGGGAGGTGTCCAAACATCCACACTTGAAAGTGGTCCACCAAATGAGACCGGAATCTGTGGACAGTTTCTGGGAGGGTGGGGGTGGAGCCTGCGATGGCATCTAAGACAATCGTGTGGATGGTCCACATGGCGATTGCAACCACCAGAGCATGGAGGGAGGGTGGAAGGGAGGAGGCCATTGATAAAGCAAACATATCTCTTGACAGACTGAAGGGATGTGTTTGATCTTGGCCCAGCAGACGTTGAACTTCGCGCCATATCACTTTAGAGGTGGGGCACTTCTCCAGGCGGTGGAACAGCATTCCATACTGGCCACACACACACAGGATGAGTGTAAAGCGTTAGAGCGCTCAGCTGTATGATACACCCACCTCAGGCAGCACCACACATGGGAGCGGACTTGAGGCTGCAACAGAGGGTGATGTACATATTTCCAGATTGTTTTTTGGGTCTCAATGGAATAAGGGATATCCATCATGTCCAGGTAGTCCACCCTGGATAGGACATGGGGCCGAATGGGGATCACGCCATCATGGATGGGTAGCCCCTGTACCTCTTGTGTGAACTGAGGAGAGGGGCGGCCTCTTTGGGTTGTATGTCCGCTAATACAAATTCTCCACTCTGTGCTCCGCATGGAGAGTAGGATTCGTTTGTAGTGGGTTTTAGTCCCGTGAGGACCTGTGGCCGATGTGTGTGATGCAAGGTATTTCATCAGGGAGTGGGGGTTTGATGGATTGTTGAGGCCCAAGGCTTGGGAGAAGTTGGAGCGGGCCGCGCGGGACAAGTGTTGGGATGGGAGTGTAGGAGCGGTGATGGCCGCGATCCAGGTGCCCAGGATCTTGGCTGCATGGGCTTTGAAGTCAAGCAGGCCCATGCCACCATGATGATGCGGGCCAAACATGACCTCTAGCCGCACTGGTGGAGGGCAGCCTGACCAAAGCCATACTTGCAGCAAGGCATACAAGGATTTAAAGAAGCTTGGGGAGAAGGGGATGGCGTGGGCTCCAAACCAGACTTTGGATAGGAGCATAGAGTTGGCTAAAACGACCCTGCCAGTAAGGGAAGTAGGGTGGGCTCTGAGAGAGGCGATTCGCTTTGTCACGTTGTCCAGAATATGGCACTCCATTAATGCTGACGCACATCCGCCTGCCTCCATCCACACGCCCAGATGGCGCACCAGTCCTATGGTAGGACGTGGCACTAAGGGGAGCACCAGTGGAGCGGTGTGTGTTGAGTTAGTAAGGCGTGGACGTGGGCGGGCAGATGGTCCAGGTTGGGAACTACTTGCTGGGGCCCAGCAGTTCTGAAACCGACCAAGGAGGATGATTTTGGTTTTGGAGGCGTTCAGTGCCGCGTTGCTTACCCAGGAATATTCCTGGATGAGAGCTTCAAGCGCGCGTGCATCTTGATTATTAGACACCCCAACCACACAATCGTCTGCAAACGCCAATATCTTGACTGGGGCTTGGCCTGGCACATGGACCCCAGTGAGTTGGGCATTTTTTTCGCAGTAGTGGGTCAAGGCTGAAGTTGTTTAAGAGTGGGCTGAGGGGGTCCCCTTGTCGCAAGCCCCTTTGAGGGCGGACTACTTCTGTTAGGAAGCCAGGGCCACGCACTGCCATTGTTGCATATTTTGTGAGCAGCATCACCCAGTTGATGAAGCGAGGGGGTAGGCGGAATTGATGGAGGCAGGCCCTTAGGTATTCCCAGTTTACTCTATCATAGGCCTTTTGTTGGTCCAAGAATATAAGTGCCCAAGAGGCTGTGGACTGATATACATTAGCCACAGAGTGCACGTTATCCCAAATCAACCTTCTGGGGATGAAACTGAATTGTTCTGGGGAGATGTTGGCAGATGCTACAGTCCGTAAAGGGTTAGCCATGATTTTTGTTAAAATTTTGGTGTCTGTGTTTGTTAGAGAAATGGGGCGCCAGTTGGCTAAGTCAAGCTTATCCCCTTTCTTGAATAGTGTGACAGTAAAGGCCTCATGTCCTCCTGGTAGGAGGCGCATTTCCAACAGGCTTTGGTTGAGTGAGGCAAGCAGAAGTGGGGATATATATTTAAAATATTTTTTGTAGAACTCATATGGAATGCCATCTGGGCCTGGGCATTTTCTTTTTGGCGCACTGCGAATGGCTGTCCATAATTCATTCGGAGTAATTAAATTCATTATTTCTGGGTATTGGAAAATGGTGCAGATATGAGCTCAGTCGAGAAATTCTGCCACTTAGGCTGGCTGAATTGGTTCAGCTCAGTACAACTTGGAGTAATAATTTTACATTTCGATTGCCACTTTGGCCAGTGTATCCACAATAGAATTATCTGATCTTCGCACCTGTGTGCAGGCCACACTCTGGTGTGGTGCGAAAAATTTTTTAAAGAAATATGTGGTGCACTTGTCACCTTTTGTGATGCATGTGGCCCTGTATTGAACACAAACCCGATGTTTGTGTTGCCTTTTGAGTGCATTAAGGTGGGCAGCTGCCTCCACCCACTTCTGGCCCCATGCAGGGCTGTATCCTGTAGCTGGAATGTTGGACTCCAAGTGTGCCAGTTCTTCCAGAGCGCGCGAGATAACTGCCGATGTGGCTTGTGAGCATCTGGAGGAGAGATGGCGAGAGTGATGGATGGTGTCCTCTTTGAAAGTTGCCCATGTGGAAATGGGGTCCATGCAAAATGGTGCAACAAACTTTTTTGCCAAAGCAGCCTTTTCCACCCATGTGGAAAATCCTGGCGACGCAAGCTCAGGGGGGCAGATTTTGCACCAATGTGGGGCCTTAGCAACTGTGACAGGTAGGTGGTAGGTTATTGAGACCAGTTGGTGGTTGGAGAATTCCATTTTTGTTGTTTTGAAGTGGGAGATGTGGGGTTGGAATTTTGCCAGCATTAGAATAAGGTCAATGCGGGTCATGGACCTTAATTGGCCATTGTGGATGTGGGGACGCATCATGTTTTTGAGCAGCGGGGCATGTCACAGCAGCGCATCCATTAACCCAAGGGTGGCCTTTAGAATGTGTAGTTCAACATGACCCTGTGGGGCATGGGGTGATGGAGGCCACCGGTCTGTTGGTGAGGTTAGCCAACAGTTCATGTCGCCTACTAAGAAAGGATCAGGGGGTAGCGGGAGGGATTTGACCAATGAGAAAAATTTCTGACGCTCGTGTGCACTGTTTGGGGCATAGATGTTGACGATTGTGTGCGCTACATCAGCCCATGAGAAGGTGACAACAAGCGCTCAGCTATTTAGGAATGTTTCTGAGGATACATATTTGAAAAAATTATTTTTCTGAATTAGCACCCCACAGTGCTTCAACCAAAAGGATAGGGATGGGAGGAGCATTGCTTTCCAAGTTTCCTTGGAACCTCATGGACAGTGGGATTCCTGGATGGCCAGGATATCCACGGGTAAATTGTGTTGTAAAAAACTCAGTTTCCTAGCCTGGGATGGGGAGGCCTTGAGTCCGGCGATATTCAACGTCCCTAAAGTGAAGGTTTCCCCCATCACACCTTAGGTGTGAGGGGTGGGCTCCCAGGCCCACCAGCCTCTTCTAGGTCCCCATGGGCTTTCACAGCAGTGCAGGTGTTAGCAGCAACGCTATCAGAGTTTTTGTTGATTTTTGCAGAAAGAGTCATG
The DNA here is from genome assembly GCA_022478985.1 of Massospora cicadina. Classification (NCBI taxonomy): domain Eukaryota; kingdom Fungi; phylum Entomophthoromycota; class Entomophthoromycetes; order Entomophthorales; family Entomophthoraceae; genus Massospora; species Massospora cicadina. The sequence continues at coordinate 12,219 of JAKSZP010004789.1, forward strand.
TTGGCTTTGGCCTTCGCTTTTTGTTTTCCCAACGTCAGACGAATTTTTTGTGGTGCGGATGAGTTTGGTGCACTGTTGAGCAGGTCAAAAAAAATCTTCAGTTGGGATAGGTCCCAAGTCATTTTCAACTGGAGCTTGGGTGCAACAATTGGGTGATATCGAGTCTCCCATTAGATCCTCAGATTGAATGGCCCACTCGGCATGGGCTTCCCAATCTGATTGGTTTATGGATTCCCAAGTTGCTTCCACCGCGAAGGTTTCCATGTCCTCCTGGCGTTGTGAGTGTGGGATGGTGGTGGTGGCCTTGGCCACTTCCTTGGCTGCGGCCCTATGGGTCTGCTTAGCCTTCTTCCATTCTTGCGGGGAGATAGGCTTTACCAATAGGTAGCAGCCTTGTGCTCCCCATGGGAAAGCCTCCTTGGTGCTTGTGGTTGGTTCGTAGTGCGCCTCTCCATTGGCCATGGCTGCTGAGGGGTGCTCTTGGAATGTGACGCCCTCCTTGATGGGGCATGCATGTGCCTTGTGGCTGAACGCATCACAGTGGGTGCAAATGGGGGGCGCGCTGTCCACGGTCACCTGGAATGGGTGGGTGGTATGCCCTGTGACATCAATAAGAGTGGAGTGCAGGATCTGGGTTAGGTCCTTTGCGATCTCCTCAGTTGGGGTCAGAACTGCGATGGCTTTGCTGGTGCACATGTGTGGCATCAACATGAAGCGTTGCATTTTGAAAGATTGTATTTCGCCATATATGGTGAGACCATCTTTCAGGTGTTGTTCCAAAATGTCACATTTTACCATAGTAGGCAAAAAGTCAAACGTGAGGAAAATTTGGTTTGATTTTGTCCATCTGGTGCATTTGGTTTTGATGACCCCATTGCCCTTTGGGGAGGTTGACCACTACGTGCACCACTGCAGCCTCGTCTTCTGCTTTTTTGCTCTCAAAACCTAGGTCCAGCCAAACGCGTGACATGGGTGAGGTGCAACGTACACCGCGGTCAGGAAAATTTTGTGTACATCTTCGCAAAACTTTTCCCATAAGGCCGTTTTTTGGATGTACAGATACACGCGGACTCCAAATTCCACCGATGAAAGTGGTTGGGAGTGTGGCGTGTTGATGTACTGGTTGCATCGTGCTTGCCATGTGAGTATCTCTGGGGAAGTTGTGACCGCCAGTTTTTTAAGATTTTTGTCAATTCTGCCAGATTCTCTGGGGCGTTTTTGAACGTTGGAGGCTGTGGGCCTTCCACCTGCTCCTCTTACCTTGCTTGCCCAACTGCTCCCTGACATGGGCGCAGACTAATCTCCTCTGTGAGATTATTAGACCAAATTCAGTCTTGAATTGAATAGGTTGCAAAAGTGTTTGCAACGAGAAAGAAAAGTTAGTCTGCAAATATAAGTTTCCAACATACACCATAGAAACTGGCCTTTTTATAGGGTCAGAAGGGGTCCAACCAAGCGCAAAAATTTCCAGCCCATTGATTGGGTCAAATTTTTAAATTCCTTAACTAATGGGATAATCCTTCCTGCTGTCAGCCTTCAATTGACCATTAAGCCTAAATGAGGCGAGTTGGAGAGATCTGATAGTTTGACAGTTCATTTTACTCATTCAGACTTTACTAAGATATCTAAACAATGAGACTCAACATTTCAAATATTACTATCATCTTTTTTAAGTATTTTCTCTTTTACCCCCATGCAGCAACTAAAAAAATCTATAAATTAAACCTTTTAGTATTTATTAGTTTTTGCTATTTTTCTTATAAGTGGTGAGAAAAGCCCCAGAATTATATTGTCAGATTCAAGGAAAAAAGCACCAGCTAGCCTTTTCCAAGCCAAAAATCCAACAGGGGACTGTAACAAGATGAATGAGGGTATCAAGGTTTATTGCTTGCAAATGAAAAGAAAATAAGAAAATGAACTGACAGCAGCCTCTGGGAAGAGCTGTTGCCTTAAGAATTGGGGGAAGCATTGGGGAGGGTCATCAAGGGATTGCTCCTTGGAATTTGTGGGCGGGAATTGATTGGCTGAGAGAAAGAGGTGGGCCAGGGTATTTGCTTCCTTGTTAAAATCAAAAAAAAACTTTTTTAAATTCTCTTAATTTTTGGTCCAAGCCAAGTCAACTATGCAACCCAAGACCTGATCATCTGATTTGGCCCAGCCCTGCATCCTGACCTGCTCGGATCTGTATTAAAGGGTTGGGAGGATCGTGCCTGCTCACTGGCTGAGTAGCATGAAGTGCAAATTGGTGCCTGAATTGCATTTCCGTCCTAGGCAGACCTTACCAGCTCCCCATCCTGGAATTCATAAACTGGGCCTTAGGTTATTGAAACCTGTTTTCTATATTTTTTTACAAAAATTGCCAGAGAAGTGGGGTGTCCCAGGGGCCTGCCTGTGGTCCCTGGATTGAAAAACCTCTATGCACACCCCCTCTATCAACCCTAACAGGGTAGAGGAGGGGGAAAAGGTGGTAGCAGGATATCCTTGGGGGGTAGTGCAATCACTAATCACTCATCTACCACATGCACCAAGTTGCACAACTGTGATATGGGGTCCACTTGGTTCTTGGGACCCCTCTTTGTCCTAAAGGGATACTGATCCCTATCCAGGTGCAGGGCCTGGGCTCCAGGACTTACACTTCCTACCCCTCACAAGAAATTTGCTTTGGCCAACGTCCCCTTATTTGGCGTGAGACCCTGTCCAAGAGTGGAAGGTGATGTCACAGTTAACGATATTTTTCTGATGTAGAACGCCCCTCCAAAGCTAAGTCCAATAAGCCCATGGAGTCAAGGCCAGAACCCTTAAAGGTCACCAATGCTCTCTCCAAGGTGATTGATCAGAAATGGGTTCTGGCTTTGCCAGCCAGGGCTGAGGGAAACAGTGCTATAGGGGTGGAAAATCCAGGGAAAATTAGCTTCAAAAATCTGGAAAATAAGCTGGTATGAGGTTATGGGGTCTGGCTGAAATTGCAAAAACTCAATTTTGCAAGAAGGGGAAGATTTTATGGCTTGGATTGGGTTCCACTAAACGCTTTGAAACTATAACATGAAACTTCCCTCCAAATTTCATGCCTTGCTGAGAAAGGCTTTGCTTTATTAAGATAAACAGTTAAATTATAATAAAGTTTAGGGATCATTTACCAAAGTTTTCACATACTTTTCTATATATTTTTATCTAGAAAACCCTGGTTGAAACTTTCATGATGGCCAGACTCCATTTTATGCTCTGGCTTAACCCTCACCTTTGGCGTGAAGCTGCCCCCAAACTGTGACCTATTCTACAAATTCCTTTAAATCTTATTTTGCTGCAGTTCCTACACTACCTACCTCAGCTCTCAGGTACATTTGTCCCTGATGGTTGTCATCAGTTTGGTGTGCATTTTGTTTAAATAGTCTATTTGGAAACAAAATAGATAACTGGGGAGGATACCCCAGTGATAGAATATGGACCCTCTACTGCTGCCTCCCCAAGTTCAATCTCATTAGATGAACTTTGGATAGGGGACAATTTTGACTGTGTTGGCGTTGTGCGTCAATGCCCTGAACTGAGATAGTGGATAGCAAAGGCATTCCTTGGAGTTCCTGGCCTATCATATACTTTGCATGGAGGTTTTCCCGGGTTTATCCTCCTTTCCCATTTTCTTCACTTCCCTTCATCAATGCAGTATCATTCCCAGATCATCCCAGCTCAAATAAAATTTAGAAACATAAAATAGATAGCCTGTGATGTTGCTTCCTCATGCTTGACCAGTTTACATTGTTCTGGCCCCTTTTGCCTGGCGCTTTTCCCCTGCAACCTCCTACTCTAAGTTTCCTATGACACTAACTAAAATAAACTGCCTTTGCAGTTGATATAAAATAAATTAGATTACAACTAAGATCAAATTTAGTATATTGTATATATTGCTCAGTTTTAAACTAGGCCTGACTAAGCTTGCAAAACCTGCTCTTTTTTATATTAGGAGCCTTTCTCCAATACTATAACTTTTGTATAAATCAGGGCTCTGAATAAGTTACTCACATATAGTATCATTAACATCCAGCAAACTATTTCCTGTAGTATCATAGTAAAGTTTAAGTTACCATTATTCTGGCAACAAATGTTGGATTTTTAGTGTGTGAGATGCTCACTGGTGCTTGTTACCTTAAATCCAATAATTTAATGTAGGGGGTTCTGCTCTCACCACTCTAAAGAAAATAATAAAATACTAATAAACACTAGATAATAAAATACTAATAAACACTAGAAAAGTTGTTTTTATAGATTTTACTAATAGCTGCACAGGGGGGGGTAAAAGAGAGTATATCCTTAATAAGTCAATAGTAGTATTTAAAAGGTTGAGGCTCAAAATTTGGATAGCTTAGTAAAGTCCAATTTAGGTAATATTAGCTGTCAACCTATCAGATTTCTCAAACTCGCCACATTTGGGTAGAATGGCCAATTGAGGGTTGGGAGCAGGAAGGACTAGTCCATTAGGTAGTGTTTTTATAAATTTGACCCAATCCATGGGCTGGAAATTTTTTTGCACTTGGTTGGACCCCTTCCAACCCTATAAAAGGGGCCAGTTTCCATGGTGTAACCTGTACTAAACTAGATGAGTCTGGGGAAGGAGCCTCCAATGAACTCCCAAATTTGGCTGACAGTTTGATGCAATCTAACTGCCCAAACTCAATTTGTTCGCCCAATCATTAAAAGAAGTATTACCCCAATTTATGGGTTCCACTGGGAATTGACCAGGGTCTTTTTGCCAATATTTGTATTATTTTTCTCCAAACCACTCTGATAATATTGGACTTGTAATTGTCCAACAACAAAGTAGGCAGTCGCTTAGTATATGCTAACATCAATAATGTGATGGTTTATAATATAATGTTACCTCGCACAAAAGCATAGATCCAGTGAAATTCTCAGAGATCACGTATCTGCTATGATAAAATGATCCTTTCACAAATATGCAATTGAGTTCATCTTCAATAATTTAATTCGTATAAGCTTTTACAGTGGTTTTTGGTGAATCTGTCAACTTGGTAGCTATCTAGCCTCACTAGATTATAATCTGAGCTAAGTACCATTATAAGCCTTCCTGCATCTGATATCTGTTAATATGCATGGTATTAAAGCTTTATACTTGTATAGGAAAGATGTGGAAGCATTAGATAATTTAAAGCTGCTCTATATAGGGATAAGAGGGCGATAACTAAGTTATGCATTGGAATATCTATCTACTTGGCTGGGTTTTATATCTGGCTTTCTTTTGATTTCTAAAGATAGTAAACTTACCATGTCTTTCGAGCATCTAAGTTTTTGCTGTTACCCGAGTTAGAAAGTTGATAAGTTGGATAATTTTAAAGGGTTCGTTCTCTACCAGGGTTGTAACGTTTAACACTTCATCGCCATGTCACCCAAATATGGGTGACGGGCGGCGAATATGTTAACGAACAATTCATAGGTTTAGCATCGCTAATTGCAATCCAAAATATGACGTTTGAGATGAGATCGAAGTGGTAAAAAACCACCCAAAACCACCATAAGAGCACCGAAGAAGTAAAAAAAGGCGCGCAAAAGAAGTTCCTAGCTGCATGGGTAGAGGTTTAGATCAAAACAAAATAAAAATATTAAAAAAATCACAGTATACTATACTTTTTATTCATTTATAGTTATGATAAAATATGTCTATATTACAGCGTTATATAGTATTCTGTAAAGTAGTCCAAATACATTTGTGGTTTGGGACCATCTAGTACTAAAAAAATACAATTGTGGTGATTTTAGACAATTGAGACAATAAGTTATATTTTTCAAATGTTTTTCTCGCTTCGTGGCATTCGACAATTTGTCAGTCACATTTGGGCCCCGTGAGAAACTCAACTGAATCACACTGGGCGACGAACGTGTTAATTGGGTTTGATCTCTCCGGTATATATTTTGACAAACGATTTGAACTCTTGAAACGATACGTGCTAAAATATCCGATCGGCTTAAATTGAGCTAGGAATTTCCACATGTGAGGCTTTGTAGGGTAAAAGGATCGGTTATGGGGTTCATTTTCTCTAAAGGGGTAGCGTGGTTGACAGGCCAAAGTTGTTCTATAGCAAAGTAATTTCTATACTGTTATAGTTACGTAGCCTTTTCTGATTTTCTAACTCAAATATTTAGAATTAATAGCTTTTTTTAGTACTAGATGGTCCCCGAATTAATAGCTTTGATTCTTTATTAAGCCGTTTTTGTATTCTAAAAATCAAATATTTAGAATTGTTAGTTTAGATTCATCAAGGCTTTTTCTGGTATTCTGGCTCAAATATTTAAAAACAATTGCTATGATTCTTTAAGGCTGTTTCTGGTATTCTAACTCAAATATTTAAAATCATTTGCTATGATTCTTTATTAAAGTTAAACAGTCACCTATGCTTAAATATTGATTATCGTTTGCTTTATACGAGGCAGTTGGCCAACTTAACTTTTGCCATTTTGCGAACCTTTTCGGGTTGACCGTTAATATTTATTGGGTGCTCTAAATCAGGCGTCCTAGGGTAAACGATGAGCATGTATCGCCACCCGGGTTCACTTGTCGGTTCTATGGGGACACGGGCGAGGGCGCTTCGTTTGACAAAGCCACCCCATCCCCAAATCTCGCATCTGGGAAGTATACCTTCGCTGACTGACGGGTCCTCAGCTTTATTAGAGAGGGCTTTTTTGAACTCCATTGACGCGAAGTTTTGGCCCACGATAAGGTTTCGCTTTTCGACAAGTACCACCGCTTGCAACCATAGTGCCGAGCAGGTGGACACGATACCGCTAAACGGTGGGGCCCTTGCACATACCGATAGTTCCCCCAGCCCAAGCTCTCGTGAAGTTGCGAGTAAATTCAACTCCCAGCCTGCGGCTTATATGTCACCCAATAAACAGCTACAGCTTTGGGAGGAGCAAGAGGCTCTGCTGGCCCAGAAGCACATGGGCTCAAAGGTAAATCTTAAATTTACAGCTAATCTAAGCGGTAAATCCAAGGGGGATGGACCACTTTCCGAAAGTGAGCTTAGGGCCATGTATGAAGAAGTTGTCTCGCTTTCGCGTATGCCCTCTGACAATGGCCCTCAACCGTGCTCCCACCTGAAAGGCATCGTGGAGAAGCTAAGGCCCGTACTCTTTGATGAAGAGGAAGACGTGCATCGAAGGATCCTGACCAAGGTTGAGATGAGGCCCGGATGGACGATGTCATCAACCAGGCGCTTATCGTCAGCCGAGAGTTGGGGCAGAAGCACCTTTCGCTGCACGTCTTTAACCTGCTGATTTACGTCCTCAGCCTGGATGGGCGCTCGGAGCAGGCGAACCGCGTCGTCGCCACCGTTCATGAGATGGGCATCAACCCCAACGAGAAGACGTATTCATTCCTTATGAACGCCTACGCGAACGATGGCAAGCTGAGCGAGGTGATTGAAACCTTTGGGCGGATCCACGCAAACAAAATGGTTCCGTCGCCCAACTCGTACGCCATTCTGATCAAGGCGTACGCCAAGCACAAGCGCGTGGAGGATGCGTTTGATGTGTATGAGAAGATGAAGAAGCTAGGCCTAGAGGTCGCGCAGCCCGTCTTCGCCACCCTAATTCAAGCCTGCATCAAGTCGGACCAGATTGAAAGGGCGTGGCGGACGTTTGACCATATGCGGCTGAACGTGTGCCAGGCCGATGTCATCACGTTTACGCTGATGCTCTCGGCCTGTGCCAAAAGGGGCGAGACGGAGAGGGCCATCAACCTGTTTGAAGAGATGGGGGAGCAGGGATCGTCCCCAACCAACTCGCGTTCAACGCCATTCTATGCGCCCTGTGCGCCGCGGCCCGACTACTACGCCGCAGCGTTGGAGATTGCGGACCGCATGGTCACGCAATATGGCTACCAGCTCGACATCTTTGCTCTCAACATTTTGCTCCACGCCGCACAGACGGGGCGCCGCCTCGACGACGCCCGCAAGTTCTTCTCCAAGATCATCGCCCTCGAGAGCGACACCCCGAATGCCCACGTGGCCTATACAAACCTGTTCTTCGCCTATGCCAAGCAATTTAAAGCCCTCGGCCGGATCCTCCATCTGCCCGCCAAGCCACCCAGCCCCTCAACCGCCCTGGTTGACAATGACTTGGCCACCATCTTGAGCCGCCCACCCCCACCACGGTGGCTGGGTGTATAGCGGAGGCCCGGCTGGTCATGCAGCACATGGAGGCCATCTGCGATGACCACTCCCTTCACGCGCTATGGCCTAGGGTAGCGTACTTGCTCATCCACACCAACTACTGCAACTTCCAAGAGGCGATGGCGCTTTATGACACATATTACACCAACGTCGATCCCCACCCCAACGTCTACGACAACATGTTGTCCATGTGCTTCAAGCTGCGCAACAAAGAGGGCATCAACAAGGTTTGGCCTAGAGTCGAGCAGCTCCTAGCACCGATCCGCCCCAGATCCACCCTGAGCTACGTGGAGAAGAAGGACTACAAGGCGAAGCATTTCCTCTCCAAGACCATCCTCGTCAAACTCTACCGAAGGGTCATTAACGGGTTTGCCAGGTAGGGCGGCTTGGATTTTTAACTGACGGTAGGGTGGATAACCTAGAGCTGGCCCTCACCCTGCTTGAGGGTATGGCCCAAGACCTGGATTTAAAGTCCGCCATGACGTATGAAAACTTTTATGGCTTCTACCAGAAGGTCCATGAGCTCGAGGACAAGGAACTCATGTCGCGGCTCCAGCGCCTGTGCCCCGACCCCAACGGGGAGGCCATCAACCGCGCCAAGGCAAAGCAGGCCGTAAAATGGGCCGGTGTTTACCAGCGCGCCGGCACCTACTCCGAGCATATCCGGAGGGAGCAGGAGCTCCTCAACCCCGGAATCTAGGCCAGCCGCGGTAGCTTTGGTATAAACTTACCGCTTATTTGACTAAACTTTATCCGGACCCTTACCCGGTGGAACATAGTACATTTTGGCCTCGAACCCCCTCATCTTTAGAGTTATGGTTTGTAGGCTAATCAAGCCGTTTAGTTAGGTCTTTATAGTTGGCGGGCGCCAATTAAAATGGTGCATGAAGGATTATAAGCGCATAGGAAGTGATTGGTGGGCCAAGTATCCGGCAGTAAAGTTGGTAGGCTAGTATTAATTGAACCTTGGTAACTGGAACGATGCCGATTTAAAAACCTACTGCAATCTAAAGCCCATACTTCAATCGTATTGAACTCGCAGCGGTGTACCGCATCTGAAACGATAGCCAATAGAACTGTACGTGAATGTAATAGGGGCGCTACCAAAACTTGTAAAGTAAAGGGTCTGCCCGCTTATCCCAACCTTGAACTGATCTCCCCATTTAACTTTTTGAAGGATCAAGGTGCACCTAGATACTGCACTGGGCTTAATTTTAGAAGGTTCGGTATGAGGGGGCCAAATTTTACAACTTTTGAAATATAAAGTGGAATGAGAGATGATTAAGTTAAACTTAGGATGATAAACTTAAGGAGGGATATATCGAATAGTTAAGCCGCGTGAATCCATTTCATCCAGTGTTGTTTCTTATTTAAGCGAATGAAGGCTTCATCCTCAAGTTTGTGCTATAGTAATTTGATTAGATTGGGTACTACGGCATCAAGTAGTATAATCACAGCATAGTAGGCCAGCCATAGCTTCAAAGTTCTCCATAAGCTTTTAAGGCCGGCTGGGAGAAAACTCCAACTGTCCCTGCATTGCTTCAGTTTCTCAAGGCGGCCGGTGGGTTGATCCCCAAGGGGTTAAAACTGTAACTTATCAACTAAGTTAGCTTACAATTTGAAATAAGGTGAGAAGAGATAATTTATTGGGTAGAAAGTTGTACTATTTGAAGCGCTAGGCCAGAATTGGGAGTAATAGGAGATTCATAATAAGCCGGAGGTAGATAAATTACTAAGCGATAAATGGTAACTGAATGCCTCATCTATTGAAAACCCTCAGCATCAATCGCTGGCAACATTGGTTGATTTATAACGGCATCAATTTCTGGTAAACCTTAATAAATAATTATTATATCAACTTATCCTCAACATCAGTTACTGGTAAATTGGTAAACTCAAAAAAAGCTATCAGTATCAAACCCCGTTAGTCTTAGGAATGGCTGATCATCAAAATATCTTAGCCTGAGCAAACGAGGAGCATAAACCGGAAGCTTGATATAAATACTATATAGACAAAATATAGCCCCAAAGTAGAGGCTTCACCCATATTAGGGCGAATCCTGACAAAGCTCATCGACAAAGTTGGTTTGTTACTAGTTTGAAATTAAATGTCAATTGATTATTCAGATGATTTCGCCAACTTCTTTCTACCCTAACCTAAACCTACACTTAGGTTTTATATAAATCCAATTCCTTATTTTTAATGTCAACGAGGTATCTCTACCTTCTCGTCGGCTAGCCCTACGCCTCAACAAACTACAAACGGATATCGCAACGCTTTTCAACCCCATAATTATATCTACCCTGTCCACAGCCAGCTTCCCACCATTTCATAGGTTTACTCCATTCAGCAAGCATGTTTCCTTGGCACCTGATATCCTATACTTAGTTTGGGTAGCCCACTTTTATTTGTAATCATCTTGTGCTGCCATAGCTACCTGAATTGTATCTAGTTCCCAATCCCCATTTTTATATTTTTAGCGCTTCCAAAATGAGTTCAACACCATTTGCAGTTTGATGGGAAGATGCTTCTGAATGTGTAAAAGTTATAACTTGACTATGATTCTTAAGCATCTACCCCTAGTTATTTATACTTCTGCCCATGCAAGGATAGTTTGACCTTAGCTTTATACCTAAGATCTAGTTGCTGCTATACCAATTATCCCTTTTCATACAAAAGTTCCCTAAAGCAAATACAGTTCCTTTTCATTTATATGACCATAAACTTTAGCTTGTAGATAATTTAAGAACCATTTAGTCTCAGTCCTATTAAGAACTTATGTAGGGCCATTTGAATTATAAGTTTAACTTTATAAAGACACTTAGGCCTTGACCCTTTGGCCTACAACAATAAGTCTCATATGCGGTCATCTACTTGGGCCCAACCTGATTATCACATGTGAGACTCATGGTTGTAGGTCGAATGGTTAAATATGTAATTACAATCTCTGGGTTAAGTTTATTTGGTACAGCTTAAGACCAATTTTTCAAAATGCAAAATAGCTTGAAGAAGGGCTTTTTTTAAAAAAACTTGTGCCCACATTTTTGGAACTTAAATCAGGGCAATGGGGTTAAAGAGACAATATTAATTATCTGCATGCCACTACTATATGATTTTTTAACTTTGAGGCTTGCATTATAGATTATTTAATTGCATCTTACTGTTAGAAACGTTTATAAGCTAGAGTTGGTTTTTATATCCATACCTCCTATTATCAGTTTGTCCATTTTTCATTTCAGAATTCAACAATCCTATTTTTAAGGATCCTGGCAGTCCCCATAAAATTTATTTGGCTTGTTTACCCCATTTGATTTAAGAAGGGAGAACATCCCTAAGCCCTTTCTGTCATGTTTACATGACTTCATTGACCTCTACCGCTGCCTCCCTGAGTTTGATTCTGGTACAGGAACTTTGGGTAGGGGACAATCATGACTGTGTTGGTGTTACGCACCAATGCCCCAAACTGAGATAGTGAATAGCAAAGGCGGTCCATGGAGTTCTTGGCCTATCATATGCCATGCATTGAGGTTTTATGATTTTATCCTCCTATCCTATTCATTTGGTTTACCATTAATTGGTGCAGTATCATCCCTAGGTCAGCCCACCTCAAATAGAATTGATACATGACTTCATTGAGGGTACCAACTTCCAAGGCAAAGCTGGGTGTCAGGAGGCTCAAAAGGTCAAGTTGCAGGACTTCCTGACCTAAAGCACACTTGGACCAACGCTGGGTGCAGGCCAGATAGGCCCAGGTTGGTCAATATGAGGTGCATAATCCCCAGCCCCTTGTTATAGCTTTGGCGTTAAAAATGGATGAGTTACCATTTAAACGATGATGGCTCAATTCAGTTACTCAGTGAATGGGGTTTTGTCAAGAGAGTGTCTGTAACTCTCTCATTCCCAGAAAGGTGATGTGGGATGCAAACCCACATTGCTAGGGAACTAGTCATTAAGAGAAAGAGAAAGAAGACACCTTGAATGGTGCCTGTGCCAATGGTACCCCAGGCAAGGGTGTAGAGCGCAATATATAGTACCAGGTAAGTGAGGAACATAAAAGCTTGAGTGGACCCCAGAGGGGAGTCCATAATCAAGTGTAACTTGGCATCAGGGGCTTGGGTGCCTCGATCTGGAGGGGACCTGGGCAGCCCAAGGGAGCACCTGGGATTTTGGTAAATAGCGATAAAAGGTAGTGGCCCACATAGTTGGAGACCTCCCCAAAGAGATCCACCACCAAGTTAGCCCAAGGAACCATAAGTAAAAGTAAAATAATGGGTATTTTTATTAAAGAAAGTTGACCAACGAGGAATGTTGGTCACAAAAAACATATTTAAAGTGAGCTGGGGAAATTCAGGTTCTGCGAAAGTGCGCTCAAGCCTTGATGCTCCAATAAACAGACGCTTCTGTCCGTTTTCGTAAAATACACCAAAAGTGCCTTCACTCAAGTAATAGATTGAAGTCGTATTTTACCCAAACTTAAAATTTTATAACTTGAATAGGATTTGAACTCTTGCTCTCCAATTATCTGAATCAAACCATCTTCGTTTGTAATGTAAATTGTTCATTTAGTGCCTGGGCCGAGATAAGAGGCTGGGCGTTTTGCACCCCATTAGTATCAACCTGGGCATGCTTGGCTTGCACCCAGAGTTGATCTAAGGTTGTGTTTCAGGTCAGGAAGAGCCTGAAGTTTCACCTTCTGGGCCTCCTGTCACCCAGCCTTATCTTTAGCATCAGTTCCCACTATTAAATCATCCAACCATGACATTACCCTCTCCTCCTTCTTGGGCTCCACCCTACTCCAGGGGCGTTTGCTAAGGAGAAGATCTTATGTGCTGGTGGCAACTTCATAGTAGCAACGGCTGGCTTAGGCTGAGATCCTGAAGCCTCAGGGAAATGATTATGAAATGATTCAATCAGGTCTTGGGCATGTACACAATCCTGTGCTGGCACCCAACTGTTCTCTGCTGTGTCAAACCCTTTCCAGGATACCAGGTACTCAAGGTTTCGCTTAACCCCAGCGGGAGGCCACTATTTCCCTCCACTTCCCATTCTGGTGCCCCATCCACAGATAAGCCTCGGGAGTCACAGGTGGGGCCCTCAAACAATGTCAATTTGCTTTCATGAAAGATGGAGAAGATCCAAAACGCGGAGGGAAGATCCAACTGGTATGAGGCATGACCCACCTTTCTAACTACACGGTAAGGACCAATCCCTCTTTGGACCCAACTTTTGCATGGCTGAATGATAGTGATGTTGCATGCATCAAGCATCACAAAATCCCCTTCCTTGTATGCTGGACCCACTCAGCACTTTCCATCAGCATTCTCCTTATAAATCAGCATAGCCGCCTCCAAACTTGTGGACACCCCTGATGGACCTTCTTAGGAGTCTTAGCAAAGTCCAGCACCACTCCACTTTGGAACCAGCTGGGCTCCATGTTAAAAGCAGGGTTAAAGCCATGGTTAGCATAAAAGGGTGAACAACCAATTGATGAATGCAAAGTGTTGTAGCTAAAACTGGGCCATGGGAAGGTGAGGAACCCAATCTGAATGGTCTGCGGTGGTGTAACAACGCAGAAATTGTTCCAAGCACTGGTTCGCTCGCTCAGTCTGCCCATCTGATTGGGGGTGATAGGCAGCTGAATGGCAGGGGTGAATCTGAAGAGTTTTACACAACTCTTCCCAAAAGATGGAGGTGAACTGGGGTCCCCAGTCACTAATGATTTTTTGAGGAACCCCATGAAGCGCAAATACATGGGCGACGAAAAGCCTGGCCATTTCAGCAGCAGTTATGGTTGTTCTGCAAGGAATAAAGTGGGCGAACTTGTAAAGCGGTCCACCATCATGATTGCATCATACACATCTGAAATGGGTAACTCCACAATGAAATCCACTGATAGGGAAGTCCAGGGCTCTTCAGCCTTTTGGACTGGTACTCAGCAACCCTGATAAAGGTTGCCAATTGGTTTCATTTGATTGCAGATTAGGCACTCTTTACAGTACTGCCCTACCTGAACAGGCAAGCCCTTCCAATTGTAAGTGTCATATCAACTCCAAGGTCTTTGCTTTCCAGGATGACCAACAGTGATTCCGTCATGATGGCCTAAAGAAATTCCCCGAAATGGGCAAAACCCT
>JAKSZP010004790.1:0-26454 GCA_022478985.1 Massospora cicadina
GTATCACTATTAATCATGTACATAGCCGTTTCCTTTTTACCCTACTCACCCCAAAAATTCTTGAGGGGGTGATATCAAACATTTAACCTTGCAGACCGAAAATAAGAATGCTGTAGGTCAAGTTCCACCAAAAAAGGGAATTGTCAGTCATTTGCAATATTCTGATGTCATTAAGGGCTTGTTTATTAAAAATAATAATAAAAAAGTCGAGGAAATTGGCCAAAAGTGCCTGGCTGATTCTTGGTGGAAACCTGTTAATTGGGGAAACTCCAGTTCAAAACCTGTACGAGAACTAATAAAATCAGCTGGTCAAATTACTCTGACCTCATCACGGACTTCAGGGTTACCATCAAAAGGCACACCCCTGACCCCAACATAGTTCATCAACACACCTGCGCGGAGACCCTCCCCTTTTATAGGCTTGGCGGGGGTCCCCCAAGGTGCAAGCAATTTCTCATGTGGTGATCAGCTCAAGTTCATAAATTATGTTACCTCACAGGTACATTTGGGTCAAACAGAATATCCCTTCCTTTCTTCCTCTTCGCTGAAGCGAGGTTCCAAGTTATATTACAATTATTCTGCATATTTCTAATTTGAACTTGTTCAGGATATTCCAAACATATTCCCAATTTCCCCCTCTATCTTCAAAGTGACTTTAAATACAAGATAGTTGGAGGTTGAGGATAATCGTTTTTTCTCTGTATTGTGCTCATAATAAAATCATAAAAAACAAAATTTTTATTAGCGCTTTACATTTAACTTTATTTTTTATTAGAATTCTTTGTGGAAACCAGCAGGCGTAAAGCACCAGTGAGCATAAATTCAGCTTGTTTCTCACAGTAACCATCAATTAATCAATGAGGCTTATAATCAATTTATGGTGCTAAATAGCATAATTATAGGCTATCTTGAAGACCAATTTTATCAACTCGTGCAACTCCTTGAGGCTTCCTAGAACAAATGCCTCAACCTGATATAGGACCTTGTTAGGGCCCTTCAGCAGCACAACCAGGTGTTATCCTCCAATTATATTAGATATGGGAATGAAGGGACTATAGATTTAAAGGCCCTGAAGGGCTAAAAGATTTCCGTGGGATTTAAGGACCTTCTGGCCCATGAGCCTACTCCTGGTGACCCTAACAATTCCTGTAAAAAAGATAAATATGGCACTTGCTGCCTTATGGGATCATTTAATGTTGCCCTAGCAAGCTACAAGTAGATGGAGTCCCTTTTGACCCTAGATTCTTAATTGTGGCCTTTTCAGATAGGATGGAAAATTTTAGCGCTTTCCTAAGCTCACTGATAACTGTGTCAGAAAATTAGAAGTATGATTATGTAATAAGAGTGTTTTGATTCAAAATAAAACAAAAGCGGACAAAAGACACTGACCAATTCTCGGTGGAATCCTTTGAATTGGGGAAATAATAATAATAAAAATACTATGCCAAATAGCCTGAGTTTAGATAGTCAGATTGCACCAACTATGCAGCAAAATCAGAGAGGTCCCTCCGAGTTCCTCCCCATTCCATTAACCATTTAAGTAAACCACTATGCGGGGACCACCCCCATTTATAGCCTTAGGGGGGCCCACCAGGTGTAAAAAACTTCCCCTGGTAATTGTTCCAATATATAATCTTTTGCCTAATGGACTGTTCTTACCTACTATTGACCCTTCAACAGCCATACCATTGAAGCAAAGCGAGTTTTGAGAGACGCATTTGGTCAAAACCCTATATTTTCTTATTTAGACATTACTAAGCTAATCTAACTTTAAGCTTTGACACAATTTAAACCAAGCATCAAGATATTGAGAGGATTCACTTTTTTTTCCAAAAATACCAATAATAAAAACCACATATTATATTTTCACTTTTATTCATCTTACGGTCTTAATATCAGTAGAGAGTTGTTAAGCTCCTGTTTCTGATGAATTGTCAATCCTATGCGATTAGCACCAGCGAGCATTATCCACCACCAGAATTTTGATAAGTGGTGCTTACTACAGGGGCCCTGTACATTACAATAAGCTTATTGAAAATTGAGCTTGGTATGGGAACCTACCCCTCTCACAACTTCCCCGCTTCATTGAGTCCAGGATATCTTCATTAGAACTAAGCTAACTAGTACATTGTGATGACTCAGTAAAGATTAAATGCACCCCTCTTAAGGCCTTTATAGAGCCTTCCCGCCATTCATAAACCCCCTTTAAGGGACAAGTTTATTCCGAGAAAGGGAAGTATTGCAACCTTTCTCTTTGTGTACAAATCTGTGATGGAAGGAGCAACTGACTGGCAAAAACTCAAAAATATTTTTGCCTGCTTGAGTCATATGGCTCAGGAGATAATGAATCCCACTATGGCCACATTTAGCACCTGGGCGGAGGTGAAACAAGCGCTCATTTAAAATTTGGCTCCCTATAGAGTTTACAAAGGCAAAAAAAGGCCTTTATGTGCTTTAGTGTGCAAGTTGGAGAATTTATCCTCGCTTTTATTGATCAATTTTATAGTAAAGCTCAACCTCTGTTGCTTTCCAAACTGCTACCTCTAGATAATGCCATTGCTGCTATCAAAGCTGGATTGACGTCTTATCCTTATTTAGCAATGCATATCTCTACAGTCATGCGCACCTTCCAAACAGTACATGATTTTAAAGAAACTCTTCTAGCAATGGCTGACTTTCATAAATTTGAACTTATGCAAGAGCTACGAGGAGAGAATCAACTCTTACCTTCCATACAAATCTATGGCTGTCTCCCTCTGGAACCATGTTACGCAAAGCTACAGTGACATGGTGCACCTCCACCATGTGAGAATATCCAGAAAATACTGCCAGTTATGGGATCACGCTCCCCTCCCGCGTCCATTCCAAGAACTCAGCCATTGAAGTCAGTTATCATTCCGCCTTGTTATCAGACTCTTTCAGAGCGGTCTACTAAACTGGATCAAATGTCACGTCCCTCCAAGCCGATGTCTTGATCCCACTCAGCCTCACCTCAGGCTACCCCTAAATAAAAACCTGCTGCACTAAGGCAGCCCAAACCTGTCACTTCTAAGGAAAAAGTCAAAGCCATTACCATTCTAACGCCTCGCCCAAAAGTTATTAATAATGAGGAGCAACCCCAGAATCTATCCTGCCATAAGGAAAGCCCTGAAATTACCTCAAAACTGATGAACTACTTGATGTGTATAATAGCCCCTCCAAAGATGAGTGTGAATGGGGTTTTTGAAGATGTTAGTCATTATGTTTTATAAGCTCCAAGTGAGGTGAAGGTACCTGGCAGGTTGAATCCGTAGAGAGTGGATATGACCAGGATCCCTCGTCAAACTTATTACATTAAATGTTGAGAGGTATTGAGATATTGATACTTCCAGTAACACTGACCAGCTCATCGCCACACTAATCCTATCTAAATATTTTATTCATACCCTGCAGTCAATCCAAGAGAAATACTCTAAAATTGCAAAAAATTGCCTCTACTCTCCGCTTAAAAGAGGTCCTCGATCTCTCCACCAATTTTAGTTGAACCTTAACCAAAGTCGAGATTGTCATTAATGGAGTGTGGGTTAGAGCTAAACTTGACATTGGGTCCCCAGTGAACGTTGTATCATCCAAACTCATTAAAAATTAAGCTGTCCTCTGGACTTAATTATGACCAATAATTTGGAACCACAAGTTTCAATAAAACCAACGCCATTGGGGCGTACTCTTCCCTTCCCATTCATTTTAGGAAGCTCATTTTTTCAGCTCCAGTTGTGGCTTTGGCCAATAATACCTACGATTCACTCATTGAGACCCAGTTTATGCTTGAATATGAAGGTATTATTAACTTTAAGCAAAGATATATCTCCCTGTTTAGCTATCAGGCTCCACTGATTCTGACCGATTAAGATCTTAACAAAAATGAATACGCTTGCACTGTTAAGTACCCCTCCTCCGCTTGATAACTACTTTACAAAACGGCAGGAAGAACATCAAGTTGTTGCCTCCATCAGTGGACTCTCTCAAGGAATTCCTTTTTATATATTCAAAGGAGTAGTAATCAAAGTAAGTGAACAAAGGGTAGTGACACTAAGATTACACTGCAAATACCCTAAAACTGCTTATTTCATTTAATAAGCGTTGAGGGTGTTAGTCCCTTAGAGCCCAGAGTATTGTCAGGTGTACGCAATACAGCCTATCAATGATCATTCATCTACTTCTGGGAAACCTCACCCCAAAGAATCTGGTCATAAATAAGCACCAGGCAATTGGAAGAGGCCTGCTGATACCCATTGAGGACCTCAAGCAAGTCCACTGTATTGGGTCTATGGCTGATATGGTCTTACCCACTGACCAGTTAATATGTTATTTGCCTACAGTTATTATCTCCGAGAAAC
The DNA here is from genome assembly GCA_022478985.1 of Massospora cicadina. Classification (NCBI taxonomy): domain Eukaryota; kingdom Fungi; phylum Entomophthoromycota; class Entomophthoromycetes; order Entomophthorales; family Entomophthoraceae; genus Massospora; species Massospora cicadina. The sequence continues at coordinate 4,377 of JAKSZP010004790.1, forward strand.
TAACTCCAGCGGAGCTTGACAAGCTCCATACTCTACTTGAGACTATAGTGACATCTTATCTGCCTCTGATACTAACTATGGGCACATGAAAAGTTGGACTCACACTATTGACTTTGGGCATGCTCGCCCTTTACGCTCCAAAACCCTATTGCAAATCAAGAAGTTGAGCAACTTCAGATGTGAAAGGAGCTCAAAAAGCTTCGGAAGCTGGGCTGCTGGCGCCATCCCAAAGCCCTTGGTCGTCCCCCTTCTACCTATAAAGAAGAAAACGGAGGTCCTAGGGTAGTTATGGAAAAAAGTAAGCTGAACAACCTATTCGAAAAGGACAGCTACCCTATCCCTTGTATTGATGACGCTTTAGCCCAACTCTCTAAGTTTAAGTTCTTTTCTGCCATGAACATGGCTAGTGGGTATTAGAAGATGGATCTTTCTTAACAGGATCAAGAGAAGTGCGCCCTTATCTGTAGCAAAAGCTTACTTCAACCACTCAGTTACCTCAGCGGTTATGCAATGTGCCTGCCAATTTTCAGCGGGTGATGTATCATATTCTTCAGGATCTCAAGCTGAGCTGTGTGATTGTATATCTGATGACATCACCATTTTTTCCAAGACCTTCAAGGAGCACTTTACGCATCTAAAAGAAGTGTTTCAACGGTTGCAAGCATCTAACATCAAGCTGAAGCCCTCTGAATGTACTTTCTTCCAAAAAAGTTGGACCTCCTTGGGCATGCTATCACTCAAGATAGGATTCAACCCCTTCAAGACAAGGTAGAAGAGATAGCTAAAATGCCTGCGAACAAAACCCTTTACGACCTACAGGTTTTTTGGACATGATATGATACTATCATCTATTCATCTCCAAATCCGCCCTGCTCTGTGAGCCCCTCATATGTCTCTTCGCTAAAAATGCTCCCTGCTATTGGGGAGCTTAACAAAAAGCTGCATTTGAGACCCTGAATTAGTCGCTGCAACAAAGGCCAATCCTTTGCCACCCTGGCTACAGCAAACCTATATATGATGTTTACAAATGCCTCTGACTATGCTGTTTAAGCCATCTTAGCTCAATTGGATGATCATGGGGTCGATCATCCTGTGTCCTACTTCAGCAAAAGTTTTTCAAAAGCTGAGCGTAATTACAGCGTCACTGAGAAGGAGTGCCTTTTTTGTCTTGCTCGCCATAAAGTACTAGCACCCCTTCTTATATTGGACATCGTTTGAAGTAGTTACTACCCACGCTTCCTTGAAGTGGTTGCAGAATATAGAAGATCCCACTGAGCGGTTGACTCGCTGGGCTTTTAAGCTCTAGTAATACAATATGACCATTGATCATCGAGCTGGGATGCGCCCTATAAGTGTTGATGGGTTGACGCAGCTTCCTGCCCTTCATCTGATAATAACGAAGCAGAGAGGTTGCATGGCCTCCTAATGACTCCTGACGCATGGGCTGAAGATGAACCAGTACAAAAGATGTTAGCACGTCATTCCTGCAACATAAAGGTGAAGATTAAGAAGTTATATAAGAAAGTAGGAGTAAATTGGCTACCCATTCTCTGGTTTCAGAGAAAGTACCTGTCATCAGGAGTCTTACACTATCATGGGGCATGGAGGAGTATGCAAAACCTATGAGTGGTAAGAGAGCTGTACTACTGGGAGGGCATTATGGAAACCATAGCTGAAGCCTTGGAAGCCTGCCTGACCTTCAAAAAACAATCCAGCGCCTTTGTCTGATATTAGCATCAACTTACAATCTCCAACAACCTTTCTGCACCATAAGTTTGAATGTGGTAGGTCATTTACCTCAGAACACCGGCGATAATCATTACATTTTGGTCATAATTGATCTTTTTACCAAATGATTTGAAGCTGTTGCTTTCCCCGCTCAGACTTCCAAGGCCACTGCCACCTTCCTACATCAATATATCTTTACGCAGCATGGTTGCCCCCAGGTCCTCCTTTCTGAAAATGGGTAAATTTTACCTCTCAAAAAGTAAAGCACCTCGCCACCTCCATGGGAGCACAACTCTTCTTTTCCCCCTATAACCCATCCATCAATGGTTTTGTGAAAGAGTTAATGAAACCCTAGTCTCTATAATTTGGAAAATGGTCAACTCTGGCACTTCACAGGCTTTTACTTACTAGTGACCTCATGGCCTACCATATTGGTATTACCAGATCCATAAGATGTATCCATTCCATGTTGTATGACCGAGAGCCTGGGGTGCCTGCTTTACTAACCAAAGTGATTTATCATCTAGGACTTATCCAAATCAAGCCATGAAGATTTTGGCGCAAGCACATCATCCATTTATAGTCTGAGGTGACGACCAATTTAGCGAAAACTGTCACTAAAGACGGCCAAGTGGCCAATAAACTCCAGCCACCAATTCTTCCTTCCAAATGCTAACTTGGTGCTCTACTACCACTACTGTATCATGTCTAGAAAGGAAACTTTTGGGTCCATCTGGGAAGGGCCTTTAGTTATCAACTATAAAGAGAGGGGATGAGTATTCCATTAAATTCCTTGCTTCTGGAGTTAGCATTAACTGAATACATGGATGGTTTTTGCGACCTTATTCCTCCCCTACCACTCTTGAAGTGGGTGATGTCAGACAATTACAAGTGTGATTATTCAATAGGAAGATTTCGGCTAAAATAAAAATGAAAGTGGCCAAAAGACCCTGGCTGATTCTCGTTGAGCCCTTTAAATTGGGGCAATACTGCTATTAATAAAACTCAGCCAGATAGCAAGAGTTTAGATAGTCAAATTGAACCAACTATGCAGCAAAATCAGAGAGGTCCCTCCGAGGTTCCTCCCCATCCCATTAACCATTTTAGTAAACCACCTACGCACTGACCACCCCCTTTTACAGCTTTGGAGGGTCCCACCAGACAAAAAATTTCCCCCATAGTAATTGTTCTAATATATAAACTTATGCCTAACAGACTATTCTTACCTACTATTGACCCTTCATCAGCCATACCATTGAAGCATAGCGAGTTTTGAGAGACCCAGTAGATCAAAACCTTATATTTACTTATTTGGACATTACTAAGCTAATCCAAACTTTGGGCTTTGGAACAACCTAATACCAAAAGCTGAGATATTGAAAGAGTTCATTTTTGTCATCGCCAATATCATTATTAAGTATATAAAATATATATTCACTTTTATTTATCCTGTGGTAATTAATTCTCTGTTTTACAATAGAAGTAGAGAGTTGTTATACTTTGTTTCTGCTAAAGATTTCAAATCCTGTGCAATTAGCACCAGCGAGTATTAGCCACCTCCAGGATTTTGACAAGCTGCATTATAAGCTCAAGTAATCCTGTTGTGGGTCTAAAATACACTTTAGTAGCTCTGAGAACCAGATGAACCTCAAACTCGCTGAGATTTAGCATCAAAAGTGCAGGTTGCTCATAAAGCCTCCAAAACCCTCTATACCAAAATTGGGATGACATCCAAGAGCTTAGCGAATTTAAGAAAGAAACTGGATCAACAGGCCCCTTGCAAGTATGTGTATTTTGAAATTTTTAAGCCTAGCCTGGTTCTTGGTGTCAACACCCTGTCTATACTTATTGTAAAAATCTCTAAGCTTAGTTTTTAGGAGAAATATACCCCCAGGCAGGAAAACATTGCCTCCTTCTTGTGGACTTATGAGAGCTCAATGGAAGAGGCTACCAACTGACAAAAGGTGAAGCACATCCACTCCTGTATAAATAGCACTGACCAGAAGACTATGACTCCTCATTTAAGTAATGCCACAACTGAGAACAAGTTCATACTGTCTAATCAAGGAATTTTGAAGCAACAAACTTAGACAATCAGAATCAAGAGTTAATGAACAATCTTCTATACAAAGGAGAAATTCCTATGGAGGTTTCAGCTGATTCTAAGCCCAAGCTCAATCATTGGTAACCACTAATTTCATTAACTTGGACGACGCCTGTTGTAATTTTTGGACGGTATCACTAGGATCCATCGGGCTATTCATACAGGTTGAGCCCTTTGAGCAATGGATGGATGATGTGGGGATCGTCAGTCCTTTGGACGCACTTGAAAGTATATTAAAATAGGAGCAATTGCCCCAACAGGTACTTTTATTTAAATATATAAATACAGTGTCTTTCGCTGTCCCATCTTGTTTGCACTAAAAATCTACCTCTCTCAATTGCCCATTTCGCTAGTATACATCAGCTTCAGATTCTACTATTTTTCATAGCTTAGGGTATTTTATTCTGCCGATTTTCCTCAAATTTGGCTTGTTATGCCTAATCCGCTGTCGCCCTATTTGTAGGCAATTTACTTTGTATTCGTCAAATATCAACATCGCCTTATCGCATTATATAGAGGCAATCCAATAAACTCATTAAATCCAAAAAGACCCGTTATATCCCAATATCGCCTCATCTCAAGGCAATTGAATATTTGTAACTGGTACTGTGTTTAGCGGATTCCGCCCAGCTGTCCCAAGACTATCATCCAGCCATATCAAAATCGTGACATTACCCCCTCCTTGACTGGACAATAAGATCAAATTGTTTGTAAGGTCTGAGGAACTTCGCGTGTACTCAATTAATGATCTGACCGCTTGTAGGATCCTTAATAGTATATGCATCAGCTCCAGTCTTCTCTATTACTTCAAATGGGCTGACCCAGATACTAGTCAGCTTATGCTTCCACCCGAATCCATGCTGATAGTGAAAGAAACTATATCGCCTTCCTTGAATGGCACCAACCCACTATGGCGTGCCTGATCAGCGGCCTGATTCCTAATCTTCTTAGCCAAGCTGAAGGAATATGCTTTGGTTTGTAGCTTGATCAAAATGTTTGCAAGGTTAGTCAAATAGCGGTGTGGTTCTAGTCCGCCAGTGTCTTCTACACACGCATAAGCAACGCTGGGAGAGCCAGGTGTCAGCCATATAGTAATTGGAAGGGGCTCTTCCCTGTGGTGGAATGGTGACTAATGTTATAAGCAAACATGGCAGTGGAAAGAAGAGAGATCCAATCAGAAGGTCAATATGTTACTAATTTTAGGAGTATATTCACCATAGTTCCATTTACTTGTTCGACCATTCTATTGGACTCAAGGGTGGTATGGGGTCATCAGAACTCTGCGGATTCCCATAAGCTCGTTCAGCTTGGGAAGGATGTGCGAGGTGAAGTTGGTGCCATTATCAGTGAGAATAAACTGAGGTCACCCGTGCCACTGAATAATGCATTCCAACACAATTTAGCCACCATATCTCCCCCCAGATCTCATATTGCCCTTGCTTCAACCCACCAGGTCAAGTGGTCAATAGCCACTAGAATGTACTTATAATGGTTGGCTCCTGTTGGCAAGTGGCCAACAACATTGAGGGAGATTGTATGCCAAGTGAAATGTGGTTTTACTAACCGATATGATGTTGTATGGAAGAACGGCTTATCCACTTGGCACTGATGGCAACAGGAAATAGTTTTGAGCATATCAAAACTCATACTTTCCCAATAGTATCAAGGGTGTTACAACTCCATAGTCCTATGCACACCACCATGCCCGACTGCCCTGTGAGTGCTCATAATGATTCCCAGCTGTGCGGAGGGCTGCAGGAAATTCACCATATAATCGCCGATGCATTTGTACTGTTCTCCATTCCATTGGAAGGTATTTGTGTGCAATTTGTTTAACACTTTGATTACTTGGGGTGGTTCATCATCATAATTTCTGCTGAGCATCTTATCATATATCATGTCACTAAGGTCCACTGTCACCGCAATAGTTGGTAACCAAGATAAACAGTCAGCATTCTGATGCTTTGCTCCCAGATGATGGAGAATCTCAAAATTGTAAGCCTGTAACTTGAGAGCCCATCGAGACAACCGTCCTTCTGGTTCTTTGAGATTCTGCAACCAGAATAATGATGCGTATCAGTTATGACTTTAAACTTTACCCCATGCAGATGGACTCTGAGTTGTTTATATGCATAGATTACTGCTAAGCACTCTCACTCAGTCACATTATAGTTACACTCGTGACAGTTCAGACTACAACTACAGGATGCAACAGGATGTTCTTCTCCCAAATCATCTTTCTGAGAAAGTACTGCCCAACAGCAGAAAGGGACACATCTGTCTAAACGATAAACTCCTGGTCAAAGTTTAGATATTGCAACATTGGTGCGCTGCTCAACGCCATATGGAGTGCATCAAAAGTGGATTGATGACATTCTATCCACTTGAACACAGCATCCTTTTTTAACAACTCGAATAGCAGGCCCCCAATACAGCTAAAATTAGGGATAAAGCGTCAGTAGTAATTGACCATCCCCAGAAATACCTGTATGTCATGCTTACTAATAGGTGTAATCATTTTGCTGATGGCCTACACCTTAGCTGGTTGTGGCTGCAGCCCAGTTGAGTCTAACACAAAACCCAGGTATTCTAGCTGATCTTTGAAAAAGTTACACTTTCAAGGTTTAATTTTAATGTTCGCCTCAGCCAGCTGGCAGATTACTGCTTCAAGGTGGTTGAGGTGCTCCAAATTGGTCCGAGAGAAAATGTTAATATCATTAAGGTATACTAGGATGCATGACAGTTTCAGGTCATCAAGAATATTGTCCATGACTTGTTGAAAAGTAGCAGGAGCGTTACACAGTCCTTGAGGCATCCGTGTTGGTTGAAAAAGGCCTTTAGAGGTGGTCACAGTGAATTTTTCCTGTTCTGCCAAGGGTAACTCAATTATCCAGTAGCCTGATATTAAGTCCACCGGCAAAAAGCAACGAGCACCCCCTAATTGGTCCAGGGCATCATCGATTTTTGGCAAGGGGTATAAATCCTTTTTTGTAATACTGTTGAGCTTCCAATAGTCTATTACTACCTGGTTGGTGCTGTCCTTATTTTTTACTATCAGAATAGGCGAAGCCCATGTACTCTTGGATGGCTCAAGAATCCCTTGTTGTAATAACTTGTCAATTTCTTCAGCAACCACATCTTCCGTTGCCTGAGAGCAGCAGATCAGCCAAGACCTTATTGGAGGATGATCACTGGTGTCCAATCAATAGACCAACCCACTAAGCACACCCTAAATTGTGACCATCAACAGCAAAAATCCCCTTGTATTTCTGAAATAAAGCCATTGCTTGATCTGTTTGTTCATCTATTAATATCGTTAAATTACTCCATGGTACCACCGTTAGTACATCGACTGATGGTTTGAGTGGTAGTCCAAATTCATACAATGAATCAAAATCATGAACCTGATGGACCTTATCTATGGGAATCAGATGTAGATACGCTATAGTTTGGTGGCGGCGGATTTACATTGGTTTGCTCTGCAGGTTTGCTAACAAAATCTTTATCTCCCCATGTCCTGGGAGTATAATTCCTGGAGCCACATGCAGCTTAAACCGAGTTTGATGATAGAGCCCAATAACTTCCCCATATAACCCACTCAGCACTTCTACCTCTAACTCAGTATTCACTGACTTGATGTCCGGAAAGGATGGATATGGACTCTGCTTCTTGAAGAGGTATCACTTGATATTCATAGATCTTCTGAGGAAGGGCCCAAATTTGCGCTTCAGTTGATGGTAGTCGAACAGGCCATACCCCATAACTATAGGCGAGGTTAATATGTCTTTTATGCACCAGATCCTTTGGTACTCAACTAGTAGTAAAGTAAATTAGGATCCGCTGACCCAGAATGGCGAGGGTCTCCTCCATCATATCAACAATAGCCCCAAAATGACGCAGGAAAGCAGTCCCAATTAAGTGGTCATAGTTTTCATTTGGTAGCAGAATCACTGGAGCCACAACAATAATGGACTCAAAGTGCAGATGTAGCATACTATAAGCTCCCTCAGAGACAGTGCTTACAGCTCCAGCAGTTCCATAAACCATGCGATGGTCCACATCAGGTTTCAATGTCAATTTTTGCATTAACTTAGTGGAAAGTATATTGACTGGAGCACTAGTATCTATTATAGCGCAAACTCTATTTTTCACTAAAAGAATTTCACAGTATGTACACTCAGAATAAGAAGAATATTGACTGTTTAATACATGAACATTTACGGCTCTCTTTTCCCAAGAAAATTCTTAATCCCCTCTCCGACTTGGGGGTATTCTCTGACAATGGCATCTACTGGAAGGGCGACGTTTACTCCTTTCAGAGTTGGCGCATCCGCAGCAGAATCAAGTTGGTCTGAGGACGCTTGATCAAGCATTTGACAGGCATAGGGATTCGATTGTTTGAGGGACTCTTCTTCCGTCACCGCCTTAGCTTGAGCTCAGGTTACTATGTTTACTCCTCCAACTGGCTGTTGATATAAAATTCCATCATCGTACTGAGGAACTTTCGCAGGGTATACTACTATTGATTCAGGGCGGTTTTGAGTGGGTATCACAGAGGTAGAAAATCCCATCTCTACTCCGCTCCATCTTTTCCCTGATAGTATTGGTCTTGTTGTATGTAATTCACGCGGCGATTGTGGCAGAAATTTGCCAAATGACCAGGGCGACCGCATTTGTAGCAGTTAACTCCATAAGAACCATGTCCTGGGTTATCATAAGTGGGTCCAGACCAGAGGAAGGGTTGGGGTCATTTGGTATACCCAGTTCCAGGCCAGTAAGTTAATTGTTAACAGTTGGCATAATTGGGTCCAGGTCATTAACTAGGTTGCTAGCAGTTGTCATGGCCATCCCGTTGATGCTGATCGTACTATTGATTAAAATTCAGCTGAGGATGAGACGCAGAGTTATAGTAAGGCTGAGGATTACTAAACAAAGCTGGAGGCGGGCAATAGTATTCTCTGGAATAAGAGGGTGTCATGGCAGTGGTAGTCTTACAATTTAAATTCAATGGCGAAAAGTTAGGGGATACCTGACGTAAAAACTGTACAATTTTAAGCAGAGGTACATCATCATCCAGAAGGGGCAAAATAACATTAGAAAGTTCACAATATGGCTTCACCACAACAGACATGGCAATGCACACGTCAGATTCTGCTAAGTACACAGCTCCAATCAGTACGTGGGCTTCTGTTGTAAATTAATCAGCGAACTCAATGAGAGTCTCATTTTTATGTAATCTAATTGTTAAAGATTCTGCTTTCCGTTGTGACATTTTTGAGTTTCCCCCAAACAAGTGGAGTATGGTGTCCTTTACATCCTTATAGGAGGCAGAACTACTTGGGAGGTAACAGGTGACCTGATTGGCACTTCCTACATCCAGGGCAGATATTAGCAACTTAGCCTTCCATTTATCGGAGGCTCCTTCTGCAGCGAACTCAAATCATTTAAAGAACCCATGGATGTTCCCATTGCAGTCAAATGGGGGTATCTTTTCAATATTAATTTCCTCCTTTCATTCGCGGTTGTTAGGTCCACACTGAGGAATGGAATGAGACCCAAAAGCTGATTCTTGATGAGGAGTGGGATTAGTGGAAGTTGGGATATTTGTTGCTTCAGGGGTAGCATGACCGTCAGTTGTAGGTGGTACAGACATTACTGAAGGTAAGTGGTGTTCCAACTCATATGAATATTTGTTGATATTATAATGAGTGTCATAGCTATGACCTGCACTGTTTTCTCCTATGTAGGATGCTTCTTCTTGATAGTCATCATCCTCCCAGCATGACGACTGAGAAGGAGTAGAGAATCTTTATTATGCATATTGCAGCTGCTGGGTGGTATCATTCAGTCATTCAGCAAGTTCTTTGTTTTGTTGTCTTATAATTTGCATATGACTAAACGTACTATCAAGTTGATTCATGACCGCGTTACGTTCTTGAAGGAGTTTGTCTTAGTTTTTAATTACCACGTCCAAGGTAATTTTAATTAATTCATATGAAGCTGATATGGGGTTCTGGGAAAACTCCCCAATGACACGACTTGGGTAAGGCATGATTGGCAACTGGAGTTCTGGAGTGTTGGGTTGTTGATCAATGGGCCCAATGTAGTGAAAACCACTGTTGTAATTTTGGATGGTATTGCTAGGATCCATCGGGCTATCCACACAGGTTGAGCCCTCTGAGCAACGGACGGACGATGTGGGGATTGTAAGTCCTTTGGACGCACTTGAAATTTTATAAAAAATAGGAGCAATTGCCCCAACTGGTTCTTTTACTTAATTTTATAAATACAGCGTCTTTCGATGTCCCATCTCATTTGCACTAAAAAAACTACCTCTCTCAATCGCACATTTTACTTATATGCATCAGCTTCAGGCGATACTATTTTTCATTGCTTGGATTATTCTATTCCACATTTTTTTTGAATTTGGCTTGTTATTTTTAATCCGCTGTCACCCTATTTGTAGGCAATTTACTTTGTATTTGTCAAATATCAACATCGCCTTATCACCTTATTGCTTATATAGATGCAATCCAATAAAATCTTAATTAATAAGACCCATTATATCCCAATATCACCTCATCTCAAGGCAATCAAATATTTATAACTGATACTGTGTTCAGTGGATTCTACCCCAGCTGTCCTAAGACTATCATCCAGTCATATCAAACTCGCGACAACGCCATAACAGAGGTTATCCCCACGTTGGGATCTTATTCTGAGGTCCAAATGCATATGATCAGCTAGAAGAATCGCTTCACTTGTATTTGAGATATTAAGGAATCTCTTAATAAAATTACTGCATCTACCATGCATCCCAAATTCTTGGTATCCATATCCTCCAGCATTCCTTGGGTTCACATTAGCAAAAACCAGAAAAATTAACTCAATGCTAATATGTAGTGTGTTCCATAATAGTGACAAAACTTGTTTAAAAGGCTCGCCAAGAAGGTGGGATAAGGGCCATCAGCATGAAGGATGAGGCACTTCATGTTGACACCCTGTAAAGCCTCAAGAATGTTTAGCAATCTATAATAAGTCAAATGCTGTCATTTTTAAATAATAAGATTTGGTACCTATTGCTAATAAAGAACATGATACTGAATACTTTTTTTGATGACTTTTTTATGCTACTTGCACTACCTCCACAATTTGGGATCTTTGTTACACGTGTGCCATTTGAATTCATAAAATCTCTGTCCACGCTATTGTTAACAGTAGTTTCCCTGTAAGTATCATTCTTCCAAATTAATTAAACTTATAAAAATTGCTCCAGACTTTCCACAATACATGGAATATGGCACAGCTGGGCCGCAATGCGCTCAATCCATTTGGCCTATTCCTCCCTGACCATTCACTTTGTGAAGCTTTCTGTGAACACCACCACCTTGCATTATACACCCTAACCTTAGACCTTCTCTTAGGGATTCAGTTTCTTTGGGACTACTCTTCTGTCATGCAATACAATAAAGGATTCTATCCCAGATGGGACATCATGTCCCATTGGTCTTTGAGACTTTCTGCGTTTATAAAACAGAAATTAAAGCTCAGGCTTGCCTATTGGAGAGCAAAAATTCATATTAACCAGCTTTAGTATCAATGTAGAGGCTCTAATGTATGGATACCCTCTCTTGCAAGAGGTGGTTAAGAAGGCATGCCAATTTATTTGCCTAAGACGACCACTATACCACCTAAAGTCCAAAGTTTATTGTTGATACCCGGGTTCATTAAAATTATTAACTCTGGACATATGGCAGAAATCCGAGGCCTGGATGACCCATCTGTCAGGGAGGTCTTAACCTGCCCAGGTTTTTTGATCCCGCCTAAGTTAGTTCATATTGTTGTAGTTGGCTAACGTCACTGAAAACTAGGTAAGGGAACTAATACACCAGCCGATTATGATTACCTCCTTTTTATAGAGGCCATCAATGATGTCCATAGCTTTAAAAATCTAAAGAATTTTGGGTTAGAAGCACCACCATAAGTAGCTTAAGTTGACACATCAGTTAGGTGATAGCTCAATAGTGAGCAATAGAGTCAGGTTGAGGAGCTATTGGAAGATTACTAAGACCTCATTAAAACCTTTACTTATGATGTCAGAAAATTGAATGGCGTTTTGCATCATGTTGAAAGTGAGGACGCTGCCCCCTTATGGTCCCATCCCTACTAAAAAAAGTAAAGTTGAAGAGGCACCAGTAGCTGTTGAGCTAAAGCGACTATTAAAAGCTGGGCTACTGGTGCCGTCACATAGACCTTGGGCCTCCCCCTCCTATGAGTTCAGAAGGATGAGAGCTATTGTGTGTTGATGGACTATCAATGGACTACTTTCATTATTTTGAAGGACAGTTATCCCATGCCTTGGATTGACAATATCTTCAATTGCTTGCCATTTAGAAATAATTTTTTACTATAGAACTCATTAGAAGATATAGGAAAGTAGAGCTCTCCCTTGTAGATCTAGCTAGATGCGCGCTTCTAGCCAATGATGGTCTAGTCAAACCAACAAGGATTCCCCCGGGCTTTTGCAACGCGCTTTCCATTTTTCAAAGTGCCATGGACGTGCTATTAGGGATCTGAAACTGCCCTGTGTCCTCATTTAACTCGTTGATATCACTGACTTTTCACAGAATTTTAATGTCATGTAGTAATCATCTGGGAAGACTTTAACCATTCTAGAAATTCTTTTGTAAATCTCAGGCCATCAAAGCTTATTTTCGCAATCTAAAATGGAGTTTCCAGACATAAGGTCATAAAAGATGATATCCAACCCATTCCAGATAAAGTTAACACCATTAAGAAGATTTTGCACCCTCAGAGACTTAGGGATATTGAAGTACTCATGGGTATGGTCGGCTATTATCATCAGTTCATTCCTTGGTTTGATGACTTAGCCAAGCCCCTGGTCTACCTCCTACAAAATAATACATTTTTGAGTGGCGTCCTTTACAAGAACATGCGTTTAATGTGTTGCAGAAACATTTTATTACTGTACCTACTTTAATTCATCTTTATTTAGATTTACCATTTTTGCTAGTAATTTATGCTGGTAATGTCATAGTTGTGGTCATTCTAGTTCAGCATGATGAGGATCTTGTAAATCACTAAGTGGCTTTCTTCAGAAAGACCCCTAAACAAGGCTAACATAATTATAGAACTATCAAGAGTGATAGTTTGGCTATCTTGTTGGCAATCAAGCATTACTGGCCCAACCTATATAGCACCCAACCTACCATTATCATTGACCACTCCTCACTCTGATGGCTGCATCAAATGAAAGACCCAGAAAGCTGGTTGGACAGATGGAATCTAAGGCTTCATAACTATGTTTTACTATTGCCCATCTCACAAGATTTTTTTCACCTAAACGTCGATGGTCTCTCTAGGATGCTGGTAAACTCTGCCTTGACCCCCAAAAAAAACTATCTGTAAAATCTACTTGAACATCCTGGGGAGGATACCCCAGTGGTATAATATGGAACATCTACCACTGTATCCATGAGTTTGATCCAAGTAGATGAACTTTGGGTAAGTGACAAGTATGACTGTTTTGGCATTGTGCACCAATGCCTTAAACCAAGATAGTAAATAGCAAGGTGGTCCATGGAGTTGCTGGCCTATCATACGCCGTGCATGGAGGTTTTCCAGGTTTTATCCTCCTTTCCTATCTCTTAAATCCCTTAATTGGTGCAGTATCGTCCCCAGGTCATCCCACAATTAATAAAATTGAAAACATATTTGGCTTTTCCAATTGGTGGGAGTTAGAAGCTCCTGAGGTCCAAGATGAGCTTTTAAAAATAAATTGAGACAATAAAATCAAGGAAGGAATGCTTTACAAAAAAGAAAAAAAGACAGGGCTCCCTTGTATTCACCCTTTTTTTAACTGATGTTATCCTAGAGGGACATATAACAGTGGGACATGGGGCAGTGAAAAAGACTCATGAATGGCTAAAGAAATAATGCTATTAGATCAAGATGTCAGAGATCATTCAAGAAGTTCTTGAGCCTTTATGAATGTTCAGTCCCATGAACAGGCCAGCCCCCAAAATTAGAACTTAGTCATGGCTCCATCTAACTCTTTTAATATCGTTAGTATCAATTTAGTGGGGCAAACTTTCTTTTACCGCTTGAAGTCACTTTTGAGCGATTTTAAATTTAAAATTTTATTTATCCACAGCCGTCTGCCCAAACCTATTCTTTGATGTCCTTGGCTCAGCCGCCTGCCACCCCAGTGTGGGGCAGCAGTGCACCCCCACCTAGCGTTTTCCACCCCATGGGCAAGCGCGTTTGGACAGGCTCAAACAGCCCGCCCACTGCTTCCAACTGTTTTGTCCCCCCACGGAACTTAGCGCTCCACCTGACGCGCGTCCACCCTTCTCTCCCCCATCCTCTCGCCCTCCCTCGCTCTGCCATTTGCTATTGCCTCAGAGTGGACTATGGGCGTTTGATCCCATATGCTGATAAGGCAATTATTGAGCTAGCCACTGAGGCCTTTGCGCCAGCTGGCTTTATAGACTTCCACCCTTTTAAGGGCTACTTTGACGTTGGGTTCCAATCTGAGGAGGATGCTGAAGCGGCAGCACAAACTCCTCTAATTTAAAAAGAACCCCATTCCCACAACCCATAATCGCCTCCCTTCAGACACCACGCTGGTGGTATCCTTTGAAAATCTCCCATCCCACCTTCCACCCCCAGGTTTTGTATGAACAGTTGGTCGCGGGGCTCTTGGCTTATGGCACTCAGACCAACCTCATCTTTGCCATTCCATCAGGTGCGGAGCGCCTTGCTGCTCCTCGGGCAACAGCCACCATCATACCACACCACCCTACCATAGCCCAACAAATCCCACCCCGCGCTAGTGTGGCTGCAGCGCCTGATCATTTCTTTTGGGATCAGGTCAATAATGGTAGGCAGATTTGTTCCCTCTGCTTTGGCCTCGACCATGCAAAAAGAGCGTGCCCTCAGGCCAAGTCCGCTGCTGTGGCTTCTGAGCCTCCTTCTGGAGGTTCAGTATAGGGTGCTTTACTGCCCCCTCCCACCCTCCAATCTCATTCAGTGGGCCCACATGGAAAATCAGCCCCCCCAAAACCTCCAGCCTCACTCTCCCACCTAAATCTACCCCAGCCAATCAGAGCAATTCTTGGACCACCATTGGCACCCAAGCAGCTGCCCATTTGCCCAATCACACCCACCCAAATTTGAACGCCACTATTCCAGTGAACCAAAATCCATGGGATCTATTGGCTGAAACTGATGAATCCGGTGATGTCCTCATTAGTAAGCATACAGGTCACCTCTCTGCCAAGGTGATTATGGTAGGGCAGAATTTTTCCTTCCTGACTTTGATGAAACCCCTACCCCTCGCCATTTCGCTCCTCTGCCCAATACAGCCCTTTCCAAAGTGATCACCAGCTCGCCTTAGCTGCAGTGGCCTCTCTTCATTGCCCAAAACTACGCACCGCGGTGGCCCAGTCAGTGGCTCAGCTCCAGCATGGCCTGCCCACCCTCTTCTTCCCCCCCCCCCAACTTCCCTGAATCTCTCTGCAGTGACATCTTGAAACTATTTGATGATGCTGAAGTTGCCATTATGAATGTCGCAATGACTGCTTCATTCAACTCTCAGCCAAAATCACCCGCCACAGTATCTCCCTTTTCCCCCAACTTCCTGAAGCCCGCAAAGAGGCTGAAGTTCTCCTCTCAGCTTTTGTTGAAACACTTTCCCGTCATTATCTTGATGCGGAAGAGGAAAACTCCTACTACGTTGACCTCAACCCCCACTATGCAGATGCCCCAACGCCCTGGCTCTCTGCTCTGATCCGGTACTGTAACCAACATCCCATGATTGAGGTGGGTTTTTTTGAAAACCAACCCCCTAACCCCTCCTCACCCTCTGTCATGGTGGGTTAGCAGTTTCTGGTTCCCACCTGGTTAGTAGTTTTGTTTTGTCATTTTGAGTGTTGTGTTCAGTACTGTCCATCCCCTGGTTGGCGTACCTCAAATAAATTGAAAAGTATCAATTTAGTGGGATCTCTGCCCACCAGTTTGCACAGGCTTAAATATATTTTATTAACTTTGGACCATTTTTCCAAATGGGTCAAAGAGATCGTAATAGCTGCCACTACAAAATCCACAGCCCTTTTTTCTTATTCAATTTGTTTTCATTCAGCACAGGTGCCACAAACTTTACTCTCAGATAATGGGCTAAATTTCACCTTGTAGTTAGTCCAATAACTAACTTCATTTTTTGATATTCTTACAAAAAGTTTTACTACATTAAAACCCCTTAACTAATGGGGAAGAGGAACTTGCTAATAGAGGTCTAATCTCTATATTTTGAGAAAGCCGCTCAGATCCTTCTCATTGGAACTATTATTCACTTGCTCCTTGCTCTTTTACCAAATAGGATACAATTAAGTATCAAAATGTCCCCTTAGAAGCTCTTTATGGGCATTCTTTTCAACTGCCAATTAACGTTTAGCCCCATGTTCAATTTTTCCAAGCCTAAGAATTCTGATTTAACCATAAGGGCCTTAGCCAATGAAATTATCTAGCTTCAAGCCCTAGCCACGAAATGCATTGTACCACCACAGAAAAGGAAAATTCTATATATTGTTTGCTTAACCTTCTTACCCTTTTTTAAATTGGGTAACTTTGTTATCTTTTATCAAATTTGTCTGGACGCCAATAGAACAAACTTAACATACTTCAGTCTAGACCTTATAGGGTCAAACATAAGATAAATATGAGTACTTCATTGCAGATGTTACACAGAGGAAATGTTAAACTGAGTACATGGCAGGTTCCCACGGCCCTATACCCCTCTGACAAGGTTTTTAGTGGGGACGTTAGCAGAAATTAAAAGTGATGAGTATGTTGAGATCACTATTCACAAATCAAGCCTTGATAAGTTAAATATTAAGCCATCGTGAATGAAACCTTACTCTGAATTACAATGAGTTTTTGACCAAGAAGCAACTTATGCACAAAAATCAATGGTGAATCCTTCAGAAATTTCTCTTCACTTCCCAAATCTCAGGAGGTGCAACTACACTATTGCGGCCATGAGGATGTCAAAGAACTTTGAGGCCTTTAATCATGCAGTAGTTCTGGAAGACTGTGAAATATCCTGATTGTACATTGCCATGGATGTCACCCTAGAAACCACGCCCCTACACATCCTATAATATTAAGATCTTTTAACTCAATAAAGTAATATAACTCACCCCAAATTTTTGTCTTCATAGAATTCTCCACTAGTTTACAGCTGAGCCCATTTTCAAACTTTGGCTACAGTCAAAAGAAAAACTACACTGAGACACACAAAAAGATCAATACTGTTTGATTACAGCAACCTGGTTAAAAGTTATACTTAAAACCTTATTTCTTAGAAAAAGGAGTTTGTATTCTTCTTTCTTTCCAATTACTACCACTTTTTGTAAAAGTATTTAATTCAAACAAAACAATTTGATAATCAATGCCAGGTGATATGAGCACAATTATTAAACAAGTACAGGATTGGGTGCACATGTAAAGGGTAAGCAGACCTGGATCAGCGCTGTACAAAGGCATTAAGCACTCAGGAGCTAATGAAAACCAAATTAAAATTATTGTACTAATGTGGTGCACCTCAAAGGCTTCTTGGATAGCTTAACAAAGTACTGTAGGTGCATGGAAGTGTCCCACTTCAACTGCTATCATTTGTTGACCTCAGGATCCATGAAGTGGGCACAGAGAGCTTTGGAACTATGAGAAAAGTTCAGTGAAGCCCAACCAATTTATTCCTGTATGATTTTGTGCATTAAACCCCCACACTATCCTCCGTGGCTGGGTGTAACTTGGGTTTGAGATGATGGATGCAGCAAATGATGCCACAAAGGTCAGAATAGTGGTTGACCTCAATGACGGGCAACGTTTGGTATCAACCAAACGTACAAGTCAGACTAAATTCAAAAGAAAATTTTATTATTTCCACCTATCTTCTGACAGCACTTGCACACACAGTAGTTGAACATCATCTCTGGGAGGGCTTGAAACCTATAAAGATTTTAAGAAATCCAGGATGCAAAGATTTCCGTTTATTGCCAACCTTAACAAAGGGAAGGAGATTGCAATTATTTCTCCAAAACCCAGAGAAAGTGAAAGATCTTACGAAAATTTTACATTACCTCCATTATTATTATCAGAAAAAAATAACAATTTATTTGCGCAACTATGGAGAGTGTACCACCCATATGAAACCCTTGTCAGGCCCTTGGTCATAAGATTCATGCCTGTTCCATAAAATAAGGGTCAAGAGAAATGGAACTCTGTGAGGAAAAGAAGGCGAAGCTGACTCAGAGTATGACAAAATCACAGATACTACTCAAGCATTTAACTGGGGAGAGTTTGTACAATACAAAATTGCTGATCTAATTTCCACAAAAAGCAAAAAAATGGTCAAACAGGCCCACAAGTTGGCCGCATACAGGGTGATGGCCTCATTGGAATCATCCATCTCACAGAACAGATTCAGGAAGACATGGAAGAACTAGCAACATTGAGAAATTCAAATTTTACAGAAAATTAATCAGCCAATATAAACAATAGAATTCGGAAAACTTCAATTTTAGGGGCAAATTAATCATGATAGGGGAATTGCACACCCCCAATATTACAAATACCACTTAGTGGTATAGAACATGACCAATTGTATTCGTCAGACAACACTGTAATAAAGGGATCACATAAGTAACCTTAGTTTTAAATCAAAAGCCAACAAAGCAAGAAGGGAATCAAAAACATTAGTAGTGAAAAGGACAAATACACCTTATTGCCTACTCATCATTGTGGCACTTGCAGCAAGGACGCAAAGGTGAGCAAAGATGGTAAGGGAGTAGGGCTGGGGGGACCTGCTAACCCTTTTGAGGCGCACTGGGAGTCTCAGTAGAGATAGGGACGTTGAACATAGCGGGACTCAAGCCTATACATACCAAACCAAGAAGTTAAGTCTCCTGTGCAACACCTCTGTAAACATTCAGGCGGTGCAGAAAACCCACTGTCCACAAGGGAAGTTAGAGGCATTGGTAAACATGGTCCTCAGAACAATATCATTTTGGTCTCAACACAGTGGGGTAATAGCCGTGTAAACTAAAAATTTAAATCATTAATAAATTTCATTTTGGACAGTCATGTACTAGCTGTTACCTTCTCCTGTCACGAAGAGGTGCACGCAATAGCCAGCACATATGCACTTAACAGCAGACAGGAGCGTCATGAGTTAATCTTGGCTTTGAAACAACTCCATAACCCGGAAAACACCTTTGTTATGGGTGACATTAAATGCTGGGTCAACCCAAACACTGACTGATGGCCACACAATGGAGGCACCACAAGGGTATGTGGAACTTCGCATGTTAAATACCACATTTGGGCCTATATGATACTTTACCTAAACTCTCATTTCTCCTGAGAAACATGATGTGCTCTCATGTGCACAATGAGAAACTAACCTTGATGTCATACATAAACCTCATACTCGCACCATTGATTTTCTGACCTCAAATTTATAAATCTTACATTATGAAAATCGAATTCCCCTATCACCAGCTAGTTTTAGTGTCCTTCACACCATTGAAAAAATCAGTAAAGCATCCAGGTGGTGCATAGTACGGCCAGGAAAATTAACTAATAAAGAGTTTCACTCCCAGGTGGAGGAAATATCCTCAAGATGGTATTTTCAACTCACATTTCAGTTCAGACCTGCTGATCACCTGGGAAAATTTTAAAAATACAACAGTACACAAGATCAAACACACATCACTGTGGGATCTGCGAATGGAGGCCACAAATAATTTCTCAGAGTGAGAGACTTACCTTTTAATATAAATATAAAATAATACTTTTTTAAAGTTTTTATATTTTTTATTAAAAGCGCGGCAAAACCAAGAAAGGCCCCTTTCTCAATACTAGTTTTTCTTATTTTAACTAGTTCAGATTTCAAAACCATCGATGTTTGATGCAAAAGAATGTAAAGCTCAGTTATCAAGATTAGGGAATATAGCTTTTAGCCTATCAGAATGAAGATAAAATTTTTGAGGCAAAACTGACCCGTGTGTTAATGATTAAAGGACTTGTATTCAATCACCAGTGAGTAAAATCTTTTCACCTAAGCGGTGGTCAGACTCACCTGGTAATGATTGGGTAACTCGGCAATGGTTGGACTCAGATGGTAATGATTGGCTAATTGTTACCCTATCATCTTCGCATAAAATCTTTGCACCTCAGTGGTGGTTAGACTCAGATGGTAATGATTGGTTAACCCATACCCAATCAATGATGGGCAAAATTTTCTTACCTTGTGGTAGTTCCAATCCAAGTGACATTATACTCCTCAGATTTTACTGAGGAGTCAGAGTAATCCTATCGTTAGTGTTTACCTTTTTAAGCCAGTTTTTGTGGTAAATCATATTATTCCAGTTATTAGGATTCCACCGAGAATCCACTAAGGTCTTTTTGCTGTGGGTACTCATAGCATTGACATCCTCAATATTATTTGAGGATTGGGTGGGAGATGGACCAATCATGGTAGCAGATTTTGGGAGCCCTATTACCTCCAACATTCTTTTTCTTAAGTTGAGAAAGAGAATGTCTGACAATCACCAAGGAGGTTATGGGCAGCTTTGGCCATCATTAAATGTACCTTGGCTGAAATTGATCACTTGGAAAACATTGTCACACACATAGGATATAACTCCGATGGGGGTGCAAGTAAGCCAAGGTATCCACATGCTTAAGCACTTTGGTATGCAAACACCAACGTTGCGTTGGTTTTCACTACAGAGCAAAAATAAAGATGGAGAAACATGTTTAATAAACTTTTTGCACTGATTTTATGCCCATAAGAACACCATAGCCGCAATCAGGTATGGTAACTGGACACATTTATAGCAGAAACACTTGAGGAGGTCACAAATGCAGTGCACAAGGTTTACACAAATTATATAAATTTGACCCCGTTGAACCAACAAAAACCGGAAAATTGCTCGCCAGTGCACATATTGGCACTGTGGCTAAAACCAACAACATAATTAACCTAATTTAATGTGAGGAATTATGTGAAGCGGTGCACAGTGTACCACGAGAAAAAGGTTCTTGCCCTGATTAACTTCTCTAAGAATTATATGAAAAAGTTAATAACATTTCTAATATTCTTCTAGCTTCCTTGAATAAGTGTGTTAAGAAACATTCTTTCTACCTAGATGTCAAGAAGCATACCCAGTCACTCTGTTTAAAAAAATAGATTTAACCTATCCAACAGGCGGTTAATCTCCTTAACTAACATTGACACTAAAATTTGACAAAATTTTATGGCCATACGACTAGGATAATTGCAGTTAGTGTTATATCACCCACAATATATGGATTTTTCCCAGAAGATCCATATGAGACAAAATTCAAACAGTTGCAAATGTCTGCCAATCTAAAGCCTTTGTAGCTCTGGATTCTTTAGATCAACAGAAAGACTATTGCAGGGTGAACAAGACTTATCTCAGGGCCTGCTTTCAAAACTTTAACTCCCAGATAGGTTTATAAACTGAGTGATGCTGTTCACAGAGTCAGCCTGTCATGGAGATGGCAGAAGAAGTTTAGACCGGCCTTCCAGTAGGGATGCGTAAGCACCCAAAAGCTAGCCAGAATGCCAGAGGCATAACAGACTGAATGACATTGTATGGAGCTGAGAATTTGGAAATGACAAATCATTGGTGTAGACTAACAGTGAATATGATCCTGAGGACAAACCAAATTTGAGCTGCCCCAGACCCTGGAGGTCTTACTGCAGGGGTGGAGTCACAGATATAGTTTCAAAAAGTTCACTGGTATAAGGGGTTGATTCAACTGGTAAGACAAGGAGGTGGATCCTTGCTTGAAGATGGTGGACGTAAGGCCACAAGATCCCAGTATACCGTTGTCAAAAGTTTCTGGAATCAGGGTTAAATTGCCAGAAGTATTTGAATCGCTGAATCCAATCTATGACGGTAGTGGCCATAGTGACCATGAGTACTGATAGAGCCCATCCAGTGTACAGACCGACAGGCCACCAGGGAAAAGACATTGGGGATGCGGCCATAAGAAAATCAATTATAAAATTTATTGGTTTTTGGGGGGCAAAAATCTTATTGCAAAAGGAAAAGGAAGAAGCTTAACCAATAACTTCTCAGTGCAATGCAACTGATTAAATAGTGGTCAATTGGTGCGGGGACAAGCTGGGAT